>PVKM010007481.1:0-41303 GCA_004027735.1 Carollia perspicillata | reverse complement strand
AAAATAGGTCATTACATTCCTTCCAAGTCCTTTTAGAGTGTTTCACATTGATTGGTTTGTGTACCTGACCATGGTAGAATCAATTTGACTGAAATATTCCTCACATTCAGACTGTTTGCATCCTGAAACTCTTGCAATACAAGAAACAGAGTATGGAGTTTACTAATATTTGTGGATTGCACTATGGAATATTTTAGATACCATGCTTTCTATTGTGCTTGTCAGATCTTAGTTACCACCTGTCCGACAACCATATAGTGCTGCAATGTTTGCCCCTGTACACCAGCACTGCTGGCGTCGTATGGACATGATCCTTATTTAAAGTCATTCGAAGTCATCTTTCAGTTTGAGACACAGGATTTAACTCATTTAAACATGCATACACACATATATGCCTATGAAAAGCACTGAAAGGGTAAAAAGAAATACTCTAAAAGTCTTATTTTCAGAGATAATTTCCCTATTTTACAGGGCAGCTCCACCTGAAGCAGACAGGTTGGGGAAAAAGTAGGTTTACAGTCGTTTATCTGGAAAATAATACAATCATTAATAAATAATAATACAAGAATAAATTGTGTTCTGCATACTCACAACTATAAATCTACTTTGCCTCACCCTATTTTATCCTTTATATTTTCTATGGCTAAATAGTTTGAATAATTTAAGTATTAATTGCTTGAAATAAGGTTTATCCTTTCTTCTTAGAAGGCCTGGACACCTTAGTTATTATACCTTTAGTCCTAGACCATCATGTGATTTTATATACATATTCATGTGATTATATATATATTATATAATATATCTATTACATATAGTGTATATTATGTGTATACATATATGTGTGTGCATATATATGTATAGACATGTATATATACACATATAGCATATATGTGGCATATGTATGGATATAGATATATCCATGAAGGGGAATCCCCCCCAGAAATGGGACTTATCTTTGGAGGGCAGAGACCTTGTAGTGTAGGCTTCCTTCACTAAGTGAGTGTTCTAGGAACCCATCTGTATCAGTGTGCTAGCTGGCATTTTTGTTACAGGCTGCTATGGGCTTCAGTGAATTTTTTTAGAGTTCTGCAGCGTGTTTGCCCATAACATGGTGGGTGATTCACAAGTGCACCTGCCCACACTGTGCTGAGTGTTGGGCAGTTTTTAACCCAAAATGGCATGACCCCCATGCCTCGCCTTCCCTATTTATCTGCTCTCACACTGAGTAACTTTTTTCTTCTTTCCCTGGACAAAAATGGTCCTCAAAGGGAAAAGGTGAAACAAAAAAAGACAGAAACACTAAAAAGCATAAAAATTAATGGGTTTAAAAACTATTTTGAACAGTAGGAAAAAAGTCTTGATGGGTGTACTGCATCAAATGGAGAGTACTTTGAAGGTAACTGAAATTCAAACATGAATGAATAAATACACAATTTTTTATAAATAACTTTTTTGGGGTCCCTTCATAGAGATGATGTCTTCCTGGAAAAATTCCAGCCATTGTTAATATAATGAGGATGGTTTGTGCAGCATCCATGTAACCTGGCAGCTAGGGAGAGTGGACTGGAATGTGCATGTGTAAACAATGATGACTTCGCCGTATTAGTCAGTAGGGGTGGTAGATGCTGTTGAGTAAGCATTTGTACCACATGGCCATCACATCAAAATGACTGAGCGAGTAGAACAATGAATCTGCATCAAATTTTGTGTTAATTTTGAACATTGCTCCATGGAAACCATTCAGATGATTCAGAAGGTAACATTAGCAGCAACCGATAATTGGCAGCTTCATCACAACAATGTGGCTGCTCATACTTCACATATTGTACAGAGCTTTTTGGCAAAACATATAATCATCAAGGTGACTCAGGCCTGCTACAGCCCAGATTTGGTTTTTGGGAAAAGTCTGACTTTTCCCAAAACTAAAATCACTATTGAGAAAGAAGAGATTTCAGGCCATTGATGAGATTCAGAAAAATATGACAGGGCTGCTGATAGCAACTGGGAGAACTGTGTGAGGTCCCGAGGTACCTACTTTGGAAGGGACTGAGGCATCATTTTCCTATGTACTATGTTTCTTGTATCTTATATTTTCTATGTTAAATGTCTCTATTCTTCGTATTACATGGCTGGATACGTTCTGGACAGGTGATACATATTTGAAGAGGACTACCTCTATGAAAACTATACGCACTGATCAGCAAACAAGAGCATCTTTCCAAATAAGCTCAGTGAATACAGGAGAACTAAAGAAGTGACAAGTTCACAAGAGAACTGTATACCTCAGTTCAATAGTTTGGGACAGTAACTAAGCATTTAATATATAATGAATAATTGATTAATAAAGAATTGATATGTTCAAAAATGTTTAGCTATTCTCTAAACAGAAGTTTTGAGGAATGATTTCCAGGTGTGCTGCAGACTACTGAAAAATTTTTGCTGGGAACTTATGTGTACGTCAAATTACAAACTGTAGTATGTCATTTTTTTTACTGTGCAACAAATGTTAGTTAAAAACACATACTCCATGAGTGGGACTTTCACTTAAAATCTTCAATTCTTTGTAACATATACTATGGCATGAAACTAAATAAATATAAAAAACATAACTGGCATGTTCAGCTTCAATATATTAAATTTTGAAAAGTTATTACTCTCTTCCTTAGAACAATTAAAAACTAGACAAACTAAAAATTAATGACTTTTCTTGGGCAGATCAAAGAACTGAGGTCATAGGGCCTAAGGCAAAAGAAACTGAATAAAAACACTGTACTTTAGTTTGGAGAAACAGTAAATATTTTTTCCATAGGGGTAGAGATTAAAAATGTTGATACTACTTACCATATACACAGGAATTGAACAATCAAATACTCATGGCAGATGGTTGGACCCAGGTTTCTCACACTGTTGGAATGAGATTTTACAGATAAGCCAAAGAATGGGGCTATAATGATCCATCATGTGATAATGGACTAGAGCTGGAGGCATCATTATAAGATCATGTTTAGTTTAAGACAAATTGGAATGGTACTTAAAGCAATATTTATAGATGTGTGTATACATGAGTTAATATACACACATATATTTCCTTGCTCTGAAGGCCTACAGGCAATGATATATACCTCAGTGACAATGAGCATACCTAGCTTCTAGATTTTTGGTTTATAATACCATTCTCCAATAAAGGGACCCAGGGACCCGGGTAGAAACAACAGATAAAAAGGTGGAGCAGAATATACATATACAAAACAGACCTGAGCAAGAGGTAGTGCCAGAAAGTGAGAAAGTGCTCAAACAAACAACAAACAACATACTGATGGGAATATGTGAAAATGACACAGGATCCAACTGAAAGAGTTCCCTAGAGTGAAGCTAGAACAATTTGAACAATAAAATAAGAAAATATTAGAATATAAGACAAAATTTAAATTAGATACCCATGAGTCAATACTGACATAAATATATGATTGATTGGTGGAGAGGACAGATCTCCTCTGCCAAAGAATTACAAGTAATTTATGTACATATTCTGGCTTTGAGAAGGTGCAGGATAAATATCCACTTCTTAATGTGGGCTGTGCATAGTGGTTTCCTTCCAGAGAACACAATATGATACAGTAGAAAAAAGAATGACTTTACAGTGGAAGAATCTGACAAACACTATCTTAAACAGAAGATCAAGGTCAACATAAACAGTGATAAGTCTTTTTGATAGTATGTACCCTTGATATAATGTGATGAAAATAGTGCTTTACCTCTATAGTCTTCCTCCCCCAAAAGACATAATCCCAGTCTAATCATGAGAAAACCACAATACAAATCCCAATTGAAACATTTTACAGAATACGTAGCCATTACTTCTGAAAATAGCAGAGGGCATACAAAACAAGTAAAGTCTAAAAATTTTCTCAGCTCAAAGGAGCCTAAAGAGACACGGATATACAATATAATTTGGTATTCTGGATGAAATCCTGGAACAGGAAAGGGTAAAAACTAAGAAAACGTGAACTAAGTATTGATTTTAATAGTGTATCATATTGTTCCAGTAATTAAAATAAGTGGACTGTATTAATGTAAGATAATAAAAGTAGAAGAAATTATGTATTAGGTATATGGAAACTCTCTGTAATAATTTTGTAGATTGTCTGTAAATCTAAAACTATTCTAAAATAAATAATTTATTAAAAATAATATGCCCATAATGAATGTGTAACATAACACTGCCAAAAGAAGCTCATAATCCCAAACCAGTATGGCTAATACACTTATAAGGAATTACTGTCATCCATGAACTTAACCTTTGAGAACTCGAGCCCATGATCTAGTTCCAAAGGCTGCACGACGCACGCCTTCAGATCAGCTATTTCCAGTGAGTGTGTCACGGCAGGCACACTCCTGTGTCGTAAGAATTTTTAAAACATTCAATACCTGACTATATGGTTAGGGCATTGACCTCTTTTCCCTTATATTGTCAAATTAAAAAAGGACAACAGCCAAAGCAACAATAGCTGTTCAGGGTGAATGAGTTGCAATTAATCCTATATTTTGGGACAGACTGGCAAAAATATTTATTCTTTGTGTGTGCTGCAGAATTTTAGTAATTCGTTTATGTGTCATAAAATAAAAATGGTTGAAAATCACCAATTTAGTGCATAAATCATACAGGCAGAAAGGACACATGTAAAGAAAGGGCACACAAACATTTTGTGTTTATGTATGCAAAAAAAACCATTTTGAATGTAACACATGCAAAAATGACATTGTTTAGGTATTTTAGACTTGCTTGTGAAAATGCAATAATGCTGTTGAACACTCTAAATTGAACTCTTCTCAGTTTAATGTGCATGTGAACCACTTGTAGACCTTCTTAAAATTCAGAATCTATTCTGTTCAACAGAATAAGTGACTCAGTGGTGAATATTATTTCGATCCAAGGTTTCCAGTATACAGAGAGGCTTGAAACAAGAGCTCAATTCTTGAAGGGGACAGGTAGAAATGATTTAAAGCACCAAACAAAATATTTGAGTTGTTGATTTTTTGAGGTGGATGGATGAGAATTCCTGCAAAACTTCTAATGATTTTTCCTGCAGGCACATTGTCTTCTTTGGTTTATTAAGCTGTTTTCTGAAAATGTGTCTAAGACATTTAACACTGAACAATTCAATGCAGTCAAATATTTCATATATGACAACAAAAGAGTATTTAAGCAACTATGGCATCTAAGATTTTTAATTTTTTAATTATTTTGAATGTCAATTAGGGATTGAATTCATTGTAAAAGTAGCTGTTTTGTATTTTGATTCAGTTAAAATTGTGATTAGTATTATGCTTTAGATGATTTTTCAAAAAATATTTACAACACTTCCACATTCTTTCTGGCAAAATAAAATTAATTCAGTCCTGTAGAAAAGGAAAATTATTTAACCAGTTTTTTTCATTTATTATACATATATTGAGTTATAGAAATCAGTGTTTAGATATAAGACACAAAGACCTGAAAAAAGTTATGACTGAGTGAACCCAATCTATGGAGCTTGCAGGATACCCTTTCTTCAGTACTAATTTACATATTTACCGAATGTTAATATTCAGATCTACATATGTGTGTGTTTTTCCCAAAAGGCCTAGGAAAGAAATGATGTATGTTGAGCACAGAATTAAAATAGTCTATTCACAAGAGAAGAGGTTTTTGGTACTCCTGTTATTGTTCTTTTGTGAAACATGATTTATTTTCCCCACTGATTTCTTCTCTGCTTCTTGTATCTCAGTGCTTAACTACAAACTGTAGATTAAAAGTGTATTCATGCACACCATGGTAAAGTATGAGGGGTATCTTATGACATAAATGTGAAATATATTATAGAACAGAGTGTTTATGGAAAAGGAAACTTAGACTGAAAGAATCTTGAATTTAAGAGTTTTTTCTCTAAATTACCTAATCTAACAAGGGACAGAAGAAGGATTCCAACTTATATTGAAATTAAAAAGTGTACCTTACAGACTCGCTGCTCTACGTTAAAGTGAATTTTCTTTTTCTCTCAGAGACGTGATATACTAAGACTTTATATAATTAATTATAACACTAATTTATATGTATTTGGAAAAGTATGTTTTGTTCTTCAAATCACTTCTGGATTAAAAAAAGAATGTTTAAATAAATCCTAAAGTATTGGTCCAAATATTGTATGATTTTCACATAGAGTGTTGCCCAGAGACCCAGAAAACTGGAGCGTCTCACCTGGACCCCATATTTTCCAAGGCCACTTCTGATCCACCTTTAACTGTGCTTTGCTTCAGTCTTTGAAGCCAAGAGTGTGTTCTCAATGATCTCACACCTGTCTGAGGCATATTCCAAGCCTAGAAAGAGCAATTTGAGCCATTTTCCAGGTCTGAACGAGCTGCTGCTGTTAGGAGTATGCACTCAAAGGTCCGAGAATGGCCATTAGGTGGTTACTTGCAGGAATGGGTGCACAGAGCTTAGACATTCAAACTGATGAGTCCATAGGCATATGCATAAAGAACCTCCACAGAGCATAGGGGAGATAGGTATAGAAAGAGAATGGAAGGCTACTGAAATGTTAAGATGGATGTTTTCATAATTCAATTTCTCCCTACTATATAAAGATACTAGTTTATTCTGAAAACAATTTTTAAATGTAACACATGAAAAATGACATTGTTTAGGTGGTTTAGATTTTCTTATAAAAATGTAATTAATGTTGTTAAACACTCTAAATTGAACTCTTCTCAATTTAATGTGCATATGAATACTTGTAGACCCTCTTGAAGTTCAGAATCTGTTCTGTTCAACAGATCCCTGGGCCCTGGGAACCTGCATTTCTAATTAGTTCATCTACAGATGATATTTTGAGTAGCAAGTTTCTAGAAGACAAGGCAAAGCAAGTCTGGTTTTGTCTTGTGTAGTTACTTCTACCTACATTGTAGGAACAGTGATGGAGGGATGATAACAATTAAAATGTTTTTTATTTATATTCTTTTTTTAATTAATGAAAAAATGACTGCAAAACATGTGCATTTATTTCATCACTTTACTGCCAAGACAACTGTGGTCATTGCAACTTGTTTATAATTGGCTAAGATATTTCATAATTTGTTCTCATTCATTAATGATACTTACACCTAAATTAAAAGAAATGATTTATTCATTTTCATTCAGTTCTTATTTTTTTCCACAGATGTAATACAATATAACCCAAGAAATCTATTCACATGTGAGGTTTATTGAACTATTTATTTCATATTTAACAATGGCTTTGCTGAAAATATTTTCTTCAGTGATAACAACAGACAGCATAACAAAGAAAAATAATTCTATATTTTTTATTGAAAAGGCAGACCAAATAAACAACAGGCAGAAACTAATGAAAGAAAAAATAATGGGAGAAATTCAACTGTATCAAAATTACAAGACATTTTGATGTCAGTACATACTAAACATTTAGTATACTCTCCTGTCATCCCCAAATGAGAACCCTCTAAACTTAAATGGCTCATATCATTTATGTTCTTTTTTACCTTAACAAGTAGTTACTGAAATATGTATTAAATTCTTATTTAAATTTAGTCTACATAGAATATTTTACAAAAATTTTAAAAGCCAAATCAATTGAAATATTTAAAAGTAAACCACATTTATTAAATATGTTCTATCCTTTATACCATTGACCTCATAGAGTGAATTTTTCAGGTCAATTTTCCTAAATCCCCAAGGAAATATACAGCTAAATTGAATGTTCTTTATTTTTCCTAATAGGGAATATTTTTTTACATTAATTTTAAATGGCAGTAATTTTAACATGGGGAAAATAATGCCTAGCTATTATAAATTTTATATAAATTTTCCTAATATGTAGGATTAATAAAGTAGAATAAAATGCAATGTTATATTTCATAATTAATGAAGTTTGCACATATGGTAAGTTTATTGTCTTTTTGTCACCAACTATAGTTATTTTTTATTGGGAAGGAATTTACACATTCTTAATTCATAAATTGTTTGTAGGTTCAAAAGGCAATTATATATTTAGTGAGTGGTCCACTAAATAAATTAAATATTTTAATAATAAAGGGCTCCTAAAATTTTAACAAATTTAATCTCTTCATTACTATAGACTGGGGAAAACCAAAGGTGGGTTAGCTTTTATTGCATACTTCTTAAAAGAAAAAAATTGGGATCTACCTTTAATACTATACAAAAAGAACCGATATTAAGATACTTAAGAAAGAAGTGTAGAGATGAATTAAGAGTTGAATATATATTTAGGGGTACATATACTATTAATCTAAAATTTCATAAAACCATCCTATGCTAACACAACCTAGACTTAGTAGTGCTTCTTAATATGACATTTAGATAAGAGATTTCAATTTCTTTAAGTATATTCAAATAGCTGAATTAAACTTGCAGGGATTCATGCCTAAGTTTAAAATTATTTACCATATAATATATTAAATAACACTATATACATCACCATGTAATAGATCAAGAAGAGGATGACCTTTTACTTCGGTTTTTCCCTATGTCTTGAGGCAAACCGTGCTGGAATACAGATTGCTATCTGTCTTTCTAATTCTATGGCTCTGCAACTTTGTTTAAGTACTGGTATTCAAAATAAGGGTAAATATATATACACACATACATACACACAAAGCTAAATTAGTTCTCCATTCTCTGATTTTTTTATACTCTTCTTAGTTTTTCCCAGTAGTTTCTTTGATATTTCCCAAAATTTCCTTTTTTGAGGAAAATGAAAGATAATGCTACGCTCAATCTTCAAGAACATAGTTTCTATATGCTTATTATCCATCTACTCTTTCAGTGAAAACTCACTCATTAGTCAAAATGACTCTCATCTTGTGATTTCTGGACTATTGCTTTCCACCATTCTGCAAACAGAGCAAAGTCCCTTGTGAAATTAAACCTTTTTATGATCACCAGAATTATATCTGTATTAATGTGTTCTTAAATTGTGTTACTTATTAAAAGGCCACAACAAACTATTAGCTAGTTTTTAAAAACTATTTTATATATTTATTTTTAGAGAGAGGGGAAAGGAAGAAGAAACGGAGAGAGAGAAACATCAGTGTGTGGTTGCCTCTCACACACCCTCAACTGAGGACCTGGACAGCAACCCAGGTGTGTGGCCTGACTGGGAATGGAACTGGTGAACCTTTGGTTTGCAGGCCTGCACTTAACCCACTAGACCACAACAGGTAGGGCAGCTGTTGGCTAATTGTTGGATACTGTTAGTTACTTCACTTGAAGTCACGGGTCTTCCAATCTTAGGGTTATATGTTTTATCCTTAAAGAGAACACATTTCAGCTCTTTTTCTCCCTGACTGCTTGAAGATTAGCCACCATCATGTTCCAAAACACAGTAACTATCTGGGGTAGGAAGTTCCTGACCAACATGCTACTTCAGGGAAAACAAATGGTCACTGATGTCCTTCACCATGGGAAGGTAGCAGCACCTAAGACAGAAACTTGGGATAAAAGTAGCCAAAATGTTTAACACAACACCAGATGTCATCTTTGTGTTTGGATTCAGAACCCAGTATGGTGGTGGCTACACAACTGGCTTTGGCATGATTTATGAGTCCTTGGATCATGCAAAGAAAAATGGACCTAAACACAGACTTGCAACACATGCCCTGTATGAGAAGACGACCTCAAGAAAACAGAAGAAGGGACGTAAGAACAGAATGAAGAAGGTCAGGACTGCAAAGAGTGAGTTGAAGACTGGACAACAGAAGGAGTAAATATTCTCAGAGACTTTACCTGTGGTGATTGTGCAGATTTTTCAAGATAGATTTAAAAATTTAAAAATTTATAAAAAACAACAAATTTTATTCCAAAATAGAATGTAATTAATATTAAGAAATATATAAATGGTCTGTAATCCTATCAACCAAGACAACAAATGTTCTATTTTTCTATGAACATCTTTATGTATTTATAACATTTATACAATAAAACAGAAAAATATGCTAGATTTATGGTTTTCCTTAATGTTGTGATATTGTGTGTCGATATATATATATATATATATATATATATATATATATACATATACATATATACATAAATGCACTTTGTGGTTCAACAATTTTTTAACTCAAAATTTTCACTAAGTTTAGATACTTATGACAAATACTAATAAGTCAAAGGAAGTGAATTTACTATAAGTGTGATATTATTATTGTTCATATAACATGTTTACTAAAAAATTACAGATTATTGTTGGTTTGTAAGAAAACTAAGAGCACTTTTGATAGTACATATTTATTTTATAACTAGACACTTTAGTGTTCTTATACAGTGGTTTTTTTCCTAGTAAACTCTTCTTTATCTAGAGATAAAAAATTGCAGATTTATAAATAATAATATTTTGTAAACTCCCTTCAATTGCTATAGCTCTTATTTCTATTCCATATTATATTGCATTAATTATACTTTACGAGACAGAGTAATGACAGAATGCTTCCTCAATATACTCCAAAGTTTGAGGAAATAGTGGCAGTTTACATTTTGTGTCCTTGTATTTCTTTATTTTATAATAATATATTATTTTTGTTATTTATCTTCTAGTGGAATTGAAGCTCTTGTTAGTATTTGTTAGTATCTTGTGAGATTATTAATTTTAATCCAGAGACACTGTGCCTTGATTGCTTCTTGGGCAACTGACTTAGTTTCCAGGGACCAGGGACAATGCCACTCCCCATTCTGAGTCCTACGATTCTTATTTTGGTGCTCCCTTTCTTGCCCACCTATATATCATTTGCCTGTGAGTTTTTACTTCTGTGATTTTCATGGGCATTTTAGAATATATTCATATTCTTATCATCATAGATTTGGACAGGTTCCATCTTGCTGGGCTGTGTGGACAGCCCTGAGAGCAGGTCCTTGCGTGTATCAGAGTCAGGGCACATAAGTTTAATGAAAACACATATGAAGTGTTATGTGTGTCCATTACCACATCCAATATTATCTGCAATTGTCACTTCCTGGCTGTTCTGCCTCCTCTTAGCTATCTTTATTTCACCCATTTCAATTTACCTTTCTATAGTCGGGGCTGACATTGACATATTCATCTCATCCTTCTTCCCTCAGTGTGGCTGGCTTTCTTCACCTCATGATGCCAAACACTTGTCAACTTTTCTTCTGTTTCCCACACCATCCTAAAGAGTAAACAAGAGAGAACGCAAGGATAATAGTCTCCTTTCCCTTGTCAAAGATCCATGTTAGTTTGTTTTTCCACTCACAGACCCTGTGTTTGGTAAATTAAAAGGGCATGGCTAGCCTTTTACCTTACTTAGCATCTCTCACCCCTAGTGGGAAAACTGGGTCATGGCAGATGTATACAGCAACAAACTCAGTGTGCAGTTTATTTTGTGATGCTGCTAAACAGAGGTGGTGTTATCTATTATCCCCACTACAGGTTCTTGAATATCCTGGACTAATGGCATTTATGGTCATTTTCAGTTTTCACAATGCCCTGATCTCCTTTTGGACCTCCACATTTTACTTGAGAAAACACCAGCTTAGACAGTATGCAAGCATTAATGGCCACCTTCATTCTAGACCTTTGTTTCCAGGAACTTTCAGTGTGCAAATGGTTTTAAAACACGTGAGAGGTGAGTGAAGTGCAAGATCACTGCTCTGGCCACTGGAAAAGTGCTTCTTGGGAAAGGGCAAGTTTGATTCAGTATCAGCGCTGGGACTTCAGGAGAGAGGGTTTGCAGAGGGAAAGAAACAAACTGTATACCTTTTAAAGGCTGACAAAACCATTATGCTTCGTAAAATGAAATACAGTTACATTTTTTCAGTCCTACTGACTTCATGGTTCTAATGAATACTCCAAAATTTCTGCTTAAAATATGTATAGGGTATAGTTTCCGCTGTTCTGTAAATTGGTATTTAAAGCAAATTTAAAGTCTATTAGCTATTTAAGTACAAAGTCTACAAGGCAGTGTTAAAAGTGTTATTTAAACCAGAAGTCTTGTGCTTACTTTTACTTTCTCATTCTCCATAAAACTTTTATTTTTCTGACTATTCAATTTTTTAAAAAAAAATTGTACAATTTTTTTTTAAAAATTGAATATGGAATAATGTATAAATTGTACAATGTAGACCATTAAAATTATTAAATTTTTCATTCCCCAGGTATAGCCATTGCCCATTTGATATCTCTCTTAACAATTTTTATTTTCTATGCATGTACAGCAGCATTTTCCAAAGTAAAACACAGTGTGAGACTGGATATATTCCATCCAAGGAATTATGCAAAACTTCTAAATAATTTTAGCACATAATTTTAATAAAATAAAATTATTCTGCAGACTGATTTTTGGAGCCTATAGTGTAACAATGTTCTTTGTAAATCACAAATAAAATAGATAAAATATGCCCCATTTTTCAAACAGTTTGATTATACACATCACATCTTTTTGTTGAAATATTACCAATTAATATACTTTGAAAAGCACTACTTAGACCATACTACATATTATTCTGTAATCTGCTTTTCAGATAAGATAGCATTGATATCATTTTCATAAAATGCATTATTTTCTCAACATTTAATATGGTTACATATTATTCAGTGAATGGACACTTGATAATTTATTTAGCAAATATTTTAGTAACATTTTGATTGCTTTTACTTATTTTTTTGCTATTAGAAACCCTATTCTTGTCTTTGTCAATTCATTTATGGCCAGCTGCTTATCATCTGCTCAGACAAAGGTTTAGAAGTGGCATTGATAGACTCAAATGTACATCCAGGATGTGGGTTCCAGTTTCACCCCCTCACGAACAGCATATGAACTGTAAGGATTTCAACACTTGACACTGATTTTTCAAATATTTTCACCTGTACTAATTTAAAAGATTAAAGTAAAGAAGAATAGTGCTATTTTAGTTTGGATTTTGTATTTCTTCAACTTTAAATGACTCAAGTGCATTTTTCTGTGCTTTTTCTTCATTTACATTGTTTACTTTTGTGATTATGAATAAGTGCTATTTGTTCATTTTTTCCCTGTTTCGGTATTACTATTTTTTCAATTGACAATAGTATTTTGTAATTTAAGTATAATCTATATATTATTATAAACTCTGCAAATATTTTCCTATGTATCACTTATACAGTTCATTATTAAATATACAATAATTTTACATATGCCTGCATAATACACATTATTTTAAAGTGCCATATTTAAATATTATCATATTTTCCTTAGTTTACTGATTTTAAAAATGTTTAAAGTCACCCCTTATATTTCTATTCCTTCTATTTATAGATTATGTTAGCAATTTTCTTATATTTTCATTATTTTTATGTTATTAAAATATATACTTAAATGGTTAAATTCAAACTTGTTTTGATATACAATATTATGTTTTCCATTTGGATCTATACTGTTTGCATTAGACTTATCTTATTCAATTTAATAATATATTACAATATAATTTTATTATAAATATTGATTCTATTGTTTATATTAATAATCATTGCTCTTGGCTCTGTTTTGTTATGTTTCATATTCAAATTTCATTAAAACTATATAGTATCAGAATATTTCTTCACACAAGAAAGCTCAAAGTACTTCATGTTTAGGCATTTCCAGGGTGTAATGTCAGGTAATGATCATAAGAAATTAAAGTTCGGTATAAATGTCTCATGTTGAAGTTATAGTTTGCCATTATAACTTTTTAAGATTTTCTGTATCCATTATGTTTTTATTTATTTTTTAAAAAACAAATAATCATTCTTGTTTGTTGTTTTTCCAAAATTATCTTTTCCTGTCCAAATAGCTGCCTTAATGAGTTTGTTATAAATCTTAATTAGTTCCAGCCTTTAGATAATCAAATTCAGAGAAGTGAAGTATAGAGTTGAAGGTCAGGGAACACTTTTATCCTGGCCTGTTCCTCCGTTGTCAATATCAACAGGCTGGAGTGACATGACAGTCACTAAGGTGACTCCTCATCCTTCCCTTCCCCAACCCCTGAGCGTCCTTTACCATCTATACACAGTTGTAATGTTTTTTTCAGCAATTCTGCTCATGTTACCAAGGGACTAACAGGGGTGTCCAACCTGTGGCCAGTGGACTGATTGAGACTCAGGATGGCTATGTATAAGGGCCAACACAAAATCATAAATTTACTTAAAACATTTGAGATTTTTTTGTGATTATGTGTTACAATGTATTTAAAGTACAGCCGAAGACAATTCTTCTTCCAGTGTGGCCCAGAGATGCCAAAAGGTGGCACACCCCATCACCACCTGTCCTGTGTACCTTCAATAAATATTAATTATGCCACTGATTAGGAATGTTGACACATTCATTTCTAATTACAATTAAAGTTACATCTGAAAAGAGGAAGGCTTCAGTTAATTAAATACCAGGGAATATTTTAAAAAAACTTGAGACTTTTGCAAAGCAATACAGTCCAAGGCATGTTGTGAAAGATTTTGAGAGTCAAAACATTGTTTTACATAAAAAAGACATGAAATACCCTTGCTTTGAAACAGGCTGTTTAACCTCCTAGAGGCACCTTCTATTCCCAGAGCCTTCTATTAACCAACTATATGTTGGCTTAAGAGCTTAAGTAGAAAATATCATACATATAATTTAGTTATTTTTCAGTGTTAAAATAGTCTTTGTGGCCCTGGCTGGTGTAGCTCAGTGGATTGAGCACAGGCCTATGAAGCAAAGACAGAATTTGAAAAGACATTGGTTGCATTTCTTTATTTTAAGTATATTTTATTGATTATGTCATTACAGCTGTCCCATTTCCCCCTCTTCATTCCCCTCCCCATGCACCCCCCTGTCACCCATACTCCCCCCTTTAGTTCATGTCCATGTGCTGTAAATTCTTTAGCTTCTACATTTCCCACATTACTCTTGCCCTCCCCATGTCTATTTTCTCCCCACCATCTATGCTACTTATTCTCTGTACCTTTTCCCCCGCTCTCCCCCTCCCACTCCCCTGTTGCTAACCCTCCGTGTTGATTGAAATGGTAAATGCTGGGACACAAATCCTACCCACCTCTGCTCTAGCTAAGACGGAGTTCTTACAAAACTGAACCTGTGCAACAAAGCTATGTGATTGAATGTATATAATGGGAAATCTTCCTTTTTGGGTCTATATGCAATTCACTATTGAATTTCTGTTTTGGCAATCAAGGTTAAGACCAAAATTTTCTGTTTGTATGCCAGGTCACAATGCTATGTATATGGAAGAGCCACGGAGGTAAAAAAATAATCAGAATTGAGTACTATATTATACAAATATGTGAGAGCATGTTTTCTTTATGAGAATTATCATCACTTAATTTTCATTTTAAAAAATATCTACAATTTCATTGCACTCTAAGTATAAGGAACTCACTGTTGTTCAAAGATAATTCACATACTTGAATGTCTTGAGAGCAAGTAACTGACCTCTTTTTTTCTGAACTATCTTTTCAAGGATGATAGCAAACAGTCTTGGTAGATAAACAATAATGTTCTCACCTGGAGTAGAAAACAAGTTTGTTCTCTGTTCAGTGTAAAAGTAATGTCTCCCTCAGTGTAAAATTTGTTTGCAGCCCAATGTAAAGATTGGGGTTTTCTTGGTTTGGTGTTCAGCTGTAACAAAACCCCACTGCTTCCTCAGCATCCACCTGGGCTACTACTTTTCAACCTTGCATGACTTTGTGAACAAGGTTGATTAATGAAAACATAAAGTTCATTCTCTCTGCTATGCAGTGAATGATACAGTCTATTATCTCTGATGGAGGGATCTCACGTCTTCTGTCAGCATCCATGAAACTATCAAAGGCTAACTTGTTAGTTTGCAATTAGGATGAAACCTCACCCTTCACAGTTCTTAGAAACCACATTTAGATGATACGTTTGACTGTCCCAGACATGTTTTATAAAAGAATTAAACAAATATATATCTGGAGTGAAATGATAGTCTAAAACTCAGAAGAGAGAGAACCTAATGAATATATTTTTCTCAGAAATTAAGAAGCCTAAATACTGCCTAACTCATCTTATGAGGCCAACATTACCCTGATACCAAACCCTGGCAAGGACAAATCACAGAAATGGAAATTGTAGAACAATATCTCTGATGAACGTAGATTGAAAGCCCTAAACAAATCAAATAGGATAATACATTAAAAAGATGGTATATCATGATCAAGTGGAGTTCATTCCAGTGCCACAAGGAAGGTTCCACATAGGCAAATTGATCAATGTGATGTGCCACACTAACAAAACATAAATAAAAATCATATCATGATATCACTCTATGCAGAAAAAAATTTGAAAAGATTCAACATGAAGTTATAATTAAAATACTCAATAAAATGTATATAGAAGCAAATTACTTCAACATAATAAAGGCCATATATGACAAACCCTCACCCTAATATCATACTCAATGGTGAGAAACAGAGTTTTGTTCCTGTAAGATTAGGAACAAGGCAAGGATGCCCATCTTCACCATGGTTATTCCACACAGTACTGGAAGTCCTAGCTGGAGCAGTCAGGCAAGATAAATAAACAAAAGGCATCTAAATTGGGAATGAAAAAGTACAATTATTACTTTTTGTCGATGACATGATCCTATGTGTATACAATCCTAAAAAATCCACCAAAATCTATTAGAAAAAAATAAACAAATATATTAAAGTGGAAGGGTACAATATCAATGTTAAATATGAAAAATTCCTATATACTAACAAAAAATTGGAAAAAATGAATAAAACAATTACATGTGCAAGTACAACAAAAATATCTATGATAAACTTAACAAAGAAAGTAAAAAACCTATACACTGGAAACTATATAACATTGTTGAAAGAAATTGAAAAAAAAAAACCCAAAAAGAAATGGCAAATATTCCATATTCTTGGACTGAAAAAAATTAACATAGTTAAAATAACCATATACAGATAATATGCAATATACAAATTTCATACAATCCCTATCAAGGCACAATGGCATTTGTTTTTAAAGAACTGGAACCAAAAACCATGAAATTTGTATAGAGTTACCCCATATAGCCAAAGCATTCTCAAACAAAAAAGAAGAAAGCTGAAGGACCTCACTCTCTGACTTCAAATTATACTACAAAGATACAATAATCAAAACAGTATGGTATTGGTAGAAAAAACAGACACACAGGCCAATGAAACAGAATCGAGACCCCCAAACTAAACCCAGTTATATATGGGTAACTAATTATCAATAAAGGAGCTGAGAACATGCAATGGAGAAAAGAAAGCCTCTTCAGTGAATGATATTAGAAAAAGTTGAAAGCTACATGCAAAGAATGAAAGTTTGCCACCATACACAAAAGTTAACTCAAAATGAATTAAAGACGTAAATATAAGATCAGAAGCAGTTGCATATATAGAAGAAAACATAGGTAGTAAACTCATGAACTTTGGTCTCAAAGAGAATTTTCTGAATTTGACCCCAAATAAAAGGGAAGTAAAAGCAAAAATAAATGAATGAGACTGCATCAAACTAAAAAACTAATCTCCAGCAAAAGAATATGTCCAACAAAACAAAAAGGCAACCAACCAAATGGGAGATGATATGTCTCCCTTCAAACAATACCTTCAAAAACTAGGTAGTATTTAAATATGCAAACAACAACAACAACAACAACAACAACAAGCAATCCAATTTAAAAAGGCAGAAGACCTGAGCAGTTTTCCCAAGAAAACACACAAATGGCCAACCAATATATGAAAAAATGCTCAATTTCCCTAGCTAGAAAGGAAATGCAAGTCAAAACTACAATCGGATACCATCTCATACCTGTTAGAATGGCTATTATCAATAAAATAGGAAATAATAAGTTTTGGAGAGGAGGTGGAGAAAAAGAAACCCTTGAACATTGCTGGTGGGAATTTAAATTGGTATATTCACTATGGAAAACATTATGGTGGCTCTTCAAATAAGTAAGAATAGAGCTACCGTATGACCTAGCAATTGGTCTTCTGGGTATCTACCAGAACATTTGAAAATGTTTATTTGTAATGATATATGTACCCCTGTGTTCAGTGCAGTGTTATTCACAGTAGTCAAGACATGGAAACAACCTAAGTGTCCTTTAGTGCATGATCAGATAAGAAAGATGTTATGCATCTATACATGGACTTCTACCCAGCCATAAGAAAGGATGAAATACTGCCATTTGCAACAACATGAATGGATCTTGAGAGCTAAGCAAAATAAGTGAGGCAGAAAAGGAAAATAACCATACAATTTCACTCATATGTGGGATACAAAAGAGAAAGCAATAAATGGCCATACATACAAATTCATAGACACACATAACAACATAGTAGTAAAATAAGCATTTTTATATATGCAACCAATGGTATGAGTAATAAAAATTCATATTTGTGAAATATTTATATTTAAGGTTTATGCTTTATTTCAGAGAAGCTTAGATATTTGATGAAAAGATACAAATTTGGACATAGACAAATATGTAACCATTTAACATATAAATGTTTTAAAATATTGTTTTTTCTCATTTTGTTTCCTAAATATTGATTTATAAACACATTCTATTTGTCTCCATAGAAGAGGCCCCCTAAAAAGGCACTGTCTTACAAGGAGTAGATGCATTTTTAAGAAAGAAATTTATTCTGACATGATAATTTTGCCAGAATACTCTACAAACTTTCTCTAAATTTGCAGATAGTCACAGTGGTTATGGATATTTCTGTTCCTCTTGTCTTTATAAGTAAGAGCACAACTGCAAGTACACAGTGAAATATCATCTACTTTTGATTCCAGGTGGAGTTGAAAATGCACAATAAACACACATAGACTTCTCTCTCAACAAAGAGGATATGTCTAGCTCACTAGCAGAGTTAGCTTATTTTGAAGATAGGAATATTTTATTCCAAAGTAAAAATAATAGTTATCTTCATCTTAAGATGATTTAGGTTATGATCAGTATGAGGCTCACACATTGCTGGGTAATAATAGAAGTCATGGATTATTTCAGTTTATTCTGATGGGTTTTAATACTTTACTTTGTGTGACTTGATTTGTATGCTTGTTCTAGTTCTGTGAGGCCTGCTTCACTGCTCCTCCCAATGGTACTTCACAAGATCTGCCCTGGTTGCCCTACAAGACGCTGCATATATTCCCTCTGAAATATTTCTTCAACAACTACAAAAAAATTAGTCGAGCCCCAGCTGGTGTGGCTCAGTGGATTGAGCACTGGCCTGTGAACCAAAGGGTTACTGGTTCAATTACCAGTTGGAGCACATGCCTGGGTTGCAGCCAGTGGGGGATGAGCAAGAGACAGCCACATATTAACATTTCTCTCTCTCTCTCTTTCTCTTTCCCTTCTCCTCTCTCTAAATACTAGTATATAAAATCTTTTTAAAAATTAGTGGTGAAAACCTTGTAACACTAAGAAGACAAACCCCTCTTGATGATTTTATTTGGATGTAGCAGAGGCCAATAGAATGGAAAACAACAGAGAAATACCCGGCATGGCTGTTCTTTGTCTTAAAAGCTTAGTTCAGGCCCTGGCTGGGTAGGTCAGCTGGTTAAAGCATCATCCCAAAATGCCACGGTTGCAGGTTCCATCCCTGGTCAGAACACACACAAGAATCAACCAATGAGCCCTGGCCAGCGTGGCTCAGTTAGTTGGGCATCTTCCCACAAAGTGAAAGGTTGCAACAGGTCACATGCCTGAGTTGCAGCCTAGTCCCTGGGTGGGGCACTAGAGGCAACAGATAGATCTTTCTCTCACTTATTGATGTATCTCTCTCTCGTTCTCCTTCCCGTCCCCATCTCTAAAACTAAATAAAATCTTTAAGGAAATCAACCAATGAATGCATAAATAAGTGGAATGATAATAGATCTCTCTCTCTCTAAAAATCAATAAATACAAAATTAAAAGAAAAGAAAGCATATGATTTTTAGGCAAGACTTAGAGATACCTGTTATTCCTTTTTACTCCAAAGTCCTCCACTGACCACAGATTTTTGACTACATTGATACATGTAATAAATTTTGACTGAAAACTTTCATTCTTAAAAGAAAATCTTAAATGTGTATGTATCTAATAGTAGAGCTTCAAAAAACATGAAGCAGAATATGTTAGATCCCAATACTCATAACTAGAGATTTCCATACTACTTTCTTGTTGGTTGATAAAACAAGTAGGAAAACATGAAACAAAATACTAAGTATATAGAAAATGTAATTAGCATTGTCAACTTATTTGAAATTATTTACAATAATAAAATACTACAACAGTTGCAGAAAAAAATAAAACATTCATGAGAACACATTTTGAGCCATAAAACAACTCTTAATGAACACTATAGGTTCAAATTAGTCAGGCATATTTGTGTGATTAATGGTTTTAAATTTTAAACTAATAATATATTTGAGAAATATGCAAATTTCTAGAAATTAATCAATGTATCATTTATAACTCACTGACCAAAAAAGATATCGAAGGAAAAATAAAATTTAATTTGGAGTGAATAATAGCAAAAGCACAGCAAAACTTAAGTAATGTAGTTAAAGCAGGTTTAGAGAGTGATCTGTAGCTTTAGAACCCTGAAATAAAAAGTAAATATTTAAAACGAATTATCTGTTATTATATTAAAAAGATAGAAAAATAAGAGCAAATTGTAACTAAACTAATGGAATAAAAAATAAAATGAGAGCACAAATGAAAGAAATCCAAAAGGGAAAACAATAGAGAAAATCAACAAAAATAAAAGCTGTTTAAAAATACTTAAGATTAATGAACCTTTAGCAAGGCTTTTTCAAAAAAATTTTAAAAAGAGAAAACATAGATTACCAACATCAGTAATGAAAGGGGGCCTCGCAGTACACAGCCTACACATTTTCTTTAAAGTGGCATATTACAATCAACTTTGTGTGAATACATTTTGACAATTTATATAAAATGGACTAATTCTTTGAAAGATCAGCTTAACAAAATTGACATAAGCTAGAAAATCTAAATATACACATACCCTGTAAGATATTTAATTTGTAACTATGAATGTTCCTTTGAAGAAATCTCCAGATCCAGGTGGCCTTCCAGTGAATTGCTTAACACATTTAAATCAACAAGTGCACCAAATCCTTACAAACTCTTCCAAATCTTTACAAAATTTTTACATTCTTCCAGAATGTAAAAGAGAAGGATAATTTTCTCAACTATTATTGAAGGCCATTATGAACCTGAAAACAACACCGTGAGAACAAGAGAAAAAAATGTAGTTTTTTATCCCTAATGACCATGAATGTAAAATATTAGCAAAATGTTAAAAAATAAATCATGATAAGTGGGACTTATCTCAGGAATGTAAGATTGGTTTAACATTTGAAAATAAGTCATCACGTTAACAAAATAAAAGAGAGAAATATGTCAGATACTGAAAATAATTTACCCAATTTAACCCTCATTTGTAATATTTTCAGAACATTACAAGTAGAATGGAATTTCCTTACACTAATAAAACATGTCTCTGATAAACCTACTGATAATATCATAACTAATGATGAACATTAAACTTTTTTCCCTTGGGATTAGGAACAAGGCATTGATATCATCTCCCACTATCTCTATTTAACATTGTAATGGTGGACCTAATTAGGACAACAGGTAATATGAGAAATACAGACATCATAAAGCACAAGGTATACTATGTTTTTGTTATTTTTTAACTTTTTTTTGTTATTGTTCAAGTACCGCTGTCTCCATTTCCCCTCGACCCTGACCATTCCCACATCCCACCTTGATCCTACCCACCTTTAGTTTTGTCCATGTGTCCTTTATATTTTTTTAAGCAATGACATGATTCTGTACAAAACCCTACTGTATCTACAGAAAGAAAACCTCTAACAGAAACAAATTTAGCAAGATTACAATTATACAAGGTCATCATACCAAAGTCAATTATATTTCCATAAAGAATAAACAGAAAATAATTTTAAAAACTATGGTAGCATTAAGAACTCAAATACTTATGCCCTGGCTGGTGTGGCTCAGTGGACTGAGTGCGGGCCTGCAAACCAAAGGGCCACTGGTTTGATTCCCAGTCAGGGCACATGCCTGGGTTGCAGGCCAGGTCTCCAGTAGGGGGCATGTGAGAGGCAACCACATTGATGTTTCTCTCCCTCTCTTTCTCCCTCCTCTCCCCTCTCTAAAAAATTAACAAATAAAATTAAAAACATTCAAATACTTAGTATAAATCTGAAAAGGTATGCAATAACTATACTGTAATACACAAAATACTGCTGAGATAAATACAAAAAGACATAAATTTTAAAGATACATTATATAAATGGATTGGAGAAGGGTACTGTTAATAAATGCCTCTAAAATAATCAAAAGATTCAAAGTAACCTCTATCAAAATTTGAGTGGTCCTTGTCAAGAGTTAAGCTGATCTTAAAATTTTCATGAAATCTGAAGTATGAAAAATCACAAATACAATATTTAAAAAAACAGGGATGGGTGATTTACACAATCTCATTTCTAGACTTTCTATAAAGCTAAAGCAATCAATACAGTGTTGTATTGGTGTAATGACAGGAAAGCAGATCGGTGGAGCAGAATAAAAATCCAGAAATAGATTCACATTTAAGTGTTATCGGATATATATATATATATATAAATATATATACGCACACTCACACGACATGCTGAGAAAGGAGAAAAGTGTTTGATTAAAACTACTAAAGGCAGAAAAAGAGTGGAAGACAAAATTACAGACAAAGAGAAAAGAAGTAGAAAACAGTAACAAAAATGGTGTGTGTTAATCTAACTACAGCAATAATCACTTTGGACATCAACAATCTAGCATCACCAATTAAAAGACATTATCTGCCCGGGCCAGCGTAGCTCAGTTAGTTGGAGTGTGTCCTATAACCAAAAGGTCACAGATTCAATACCAGTCAGGGTACCCACCTAGGTTTGAGGTTCAGTCCCTGGTCAGGGTGCTGGCAGGAGACAAATTGATGTTTATTTCTCACATTGATGTTTCTCTCTCTACCCTCAAAAGACATGACCTGAGCGGATCGAAAAATGACACCCAACTTATATGTTGTCTATATGAAAGCCATTTTAAATATAATGACACATATAAAATACAAGTAAATGAATAAAGAAATATTCCATGTTAACACTAATCAAAAGAAAGTAGGAATAGCTATATTAATTTCAGACAGAGCAGACTTCAAGGCAAGAAAAGTTATTAGGCATAAATAATGGCAAAAGAATAGCATCACATAATAATAAAGAGGTCAATTCTCCAAAAAAACACCACCACTTAATATATCTAAGCCTAACAATAGAGAATCAAACTATGTTAGGCAAAACCTAATAGAACTGCAAAGAGAAACAGATAAATTCACTATCGTAATTGGAAATTTCCTCAACACCCCTCTATCAAGAATGAACAAATCCGAGAGAGAGAAAATCAGTTAAAGACACAGTTGAACTCAACAAATCAGTAGTAACAAAGGTAAATAACTGACAAAGAGGGTGGGGCTAATCACTTGAACAAGCACATGACAAAAGATATACAAATAGCTATTAAGTATAAGAAAAGATGCTCAGCATTAGTGATCAAGAGTATGCAAATTAAAACTCAAATGAGATACTACTTCTTAACCACTGAAATTGCTAACATGAAAACAGCAGGAATATACAAATGTCAGAAAGACATTTTAGCAAGTGAGACTCTCATACATTGCTGGTAGTATAACCACTTCCAATTCTTTGGACAATATATTATAAAGTAAATCATATCTATGATCAAACACTTCCAATTCTAGGTATTTACTCTAGAGAAATGAATATATATGTTCATAAATAGACTTATATGTGAATTTCCATAGTACCTAAGAAGCTCAGAACTAGCAATGATGTATATATCTATCAAATGAAAATGAATAAACAAATTGTATTATGGATATACTGTATTACTCTGAAGCAAATGTTACTCAGAAACAAAAAGACATTAACTATTGATGTATGCAATAATAGGGATTAATCCCAAAAACATGCTGAGTGAAAGGAGTTGGAGGCAGAGTATATACTATGTCACTATTTGAAGTTCTAGAACAGGCAATACTAACGTCTAATGATAAAAATCTGATAAGAGGTTGCCTCTTGGTAGGAGGTTGGGTAGAAGGTGGAGCTAGAGATCCTCTAAATCCTCTGAAGATGGAAATACTCTATGTCTTTTTGGGTTTTAATGAACGAAGCCTATGCAACTATCAAAATTCATCGACTTGAACTCTTAATATTTGTGCACAGATATATATATATATATATATATATATATATATATAAAGTAAAGATAACAAAACCCTGATCTCAACAACTCAGCAAGTTCATTAAAAACTAGGTAGAGGTGGTGAATTTCAGTCATACTCAGATATTTGATAGGGGATCTGTAGACAAGGATAAAATGTTGGCATACTATAATGTGAAAGTTTAGGAAAATTTGTACCATTGTAATGATTAAATTAGAAATGTATGTACAACAGTTTACAGTTTATAGTTCAACTGGAACATACAACTGTTGTATTTACATTTGTTGTACATGACAATAGGTCATCCTGCTGAGATGTCTTGTGAACAATGAAGCCCTGCCCAAATCAAAAGGTGCCTCATTATATTACCATCAGCGACTTTTGAGACTTGGGGATTACTTGCAAATGAATATTCCTGTCTCAGGAAGAAAAACATGTTCAGCAGCTGAGCAGTGTGGGGAACTGTGATTAACAGGTTTCTGTAACTAAAAAAAGACCAGACAGTATGTCTCTGGAAGTTCTGACACCAGTCAACCTACATGCTGCTTCCCATGCACGTGAGGGCAACCCTGGCAGACTGGGAAAGGCATCGAAGGAGGTGTTCTCAATCGTATTCTTCGCGGAGCAGACCAAAGGTTTGCTTTCTACTCCCAGTTGTTTCTGCTAAACAACTGTGTGATAATATGTACAAGTTAGTTAAAGTCTTTGTGATTAGCCTCTCCATCTGTAAAAACACATGAGGTTGAAAATTCTACGGGACTTAAATAAATAGGTTTTTTTTTCTCATGTGCCCTGGGCCACCCATTTGGCTAATCTGTGGGTATTACTCACCATATAGTGTTATGAGTAAAAGTTCCCCTGACTAAACATTGTAATATAACATAAGAAAATAAATTGTGTCCTGTGTTTGACTTTCAAGTCTTCATAGATCCATTTTAATGAGAAACATGCGATGCCCCAGCCTCTGAGAGCAGAGAGCCAACGCCAACTAAACCCGCCAGCGCAACAGAGAGGTACTGAGGGTGCTCATTCTGCAGGAGCTGCAGGACTGGGTGTTTGCTTTCTTGAACAAGACATTTTAAGTGCTATTAACACGTTTTGCAGGGTGAAAACCTCAGAGAGTGAAACCCAAAGGAAGAAAAAAAAACCCAAAACAGCTGTACCAAACAAGTTATTTGGACAATCATTATCTCTTTGTTCACTCTTATGATTCAGAATAAATTTGAATAAAAGCATTCCTTTTATTTACTTTTTTATAAAACAAGGACCCCATTTATATTTTGCTCCAGAAACAAAGCTATAAAGATTTTCTTGTCTGTTTTCTAAATGTGTTAAAGTCTGAGGAAAAATTATCCTCACGATCATTATCTGTAAATGCATCATATGCTATGTTTTAAAACATGCATAAATAATAAAAAATGAAGAAAGATTCCGTAAATAGAAATGTGGCATGAGATATAACGATAATAAACATCTCGTGGTTGTTTAGCAAATGCAAGCCCATAACAAAAATTCATTTGCTAAGAATCTATGCAAAAAAGAATGACTTGATTTTTATGTTAAACACAAATCATTATGCCATTAATATTCAAATTCAATACAGATGTAGAATATTTTCTAAATATTCTTGATGGACTGAAACTAAAGATAAGTCAAGTTAACAACCAAATATTTTATCTCATATACCTTAAAGCTACTTTTAATGAGCTTAAGAAAGCTATTAATTATTTTAATTGATTTTACAATAATTTTACAATATTAAAAACTAAAAGTTCCCTTCCATTTGGATTTATAGAGGAATATAGCAACTATAAAATATTCAGAGATATTTTCTTGGTATATAAATTTTTCCATGTTTATTTAAATGGTTAAAGAATATGTTCAGAATATTCAAATATGATATTTCTTTAAGAAGAAATATTTTTGACTAAGAAAATTAGATGATAGCACTGATGTTATCTATTTAAGGTAACAGTCATAATTAATAGAAAAAAACGATTATCATAGTTTATCTGCTATTATCTTTAGAAAGCCAAATATCAACCACCAGATAAATTGCTTTGAGATAAATAGAGAATTTAATATTTCTCACTATGCACAGTTTGAGTTTATCTGGCAGAAAGAAAGGTAATTGGCCCAGATTAATTTTTCTGATTATTAGACTAGGGCTGTGTCTGCAAAACAAACTTTATGTGGAGAGACAGTAATTATTATGTCACTTAAAAAACACGATTGACTAACTTCAGACATTTCTGTCCCTCCTCCTCCTTGCCTCAGCAGCTGCTCAGCTCATCAGCCTCTAGCCCAAGGCTCCAGCTCTGGTTGAACACTATTCCCTCCCGGCTCCTCACCCCCTGCTGGTAACATCCTCCAACTCTAGCTCATGCCCCAGTGGCTTAACATCTCTCTCTTTCTCTAACTTTGCCTGCACAGCGTCCATTTCTCTTCAGAATTATAGTTCGCTGCTTCTTCTACTTCCTGCCAAGGTCCTGAACAACGCAGTGAGGCATTTAGTTGGAGCAACGTAGTTTTACAAGCACAGACCTGCATTTCAGGAGGGAGTCTGAACTTGGGCCCTTGATCAGAAGTATGGAACATAGTGAAGTTGGAGGCAAGAGAGTCATTTTGATTATCCAGGTAGCTCAGGTAGAGTGTGTAGAAAGGCCAAAGAAAGGTTTAGGAAAAACAAATGAGAACAAAAGTAATCAAGAAAAAAGCATGAGAGAATTAGAAGAGAACAGTATTTTAAAGCAGGCAAAGCAGGGGTTTTACAAATAGGAATAGATGACCAAAAGTTACACATAAATGAAGAAAGATCAAATGGTCTAAATGCTAAAAAAATGATTGGATCTGATAATCGGCATGTTCTTTCCTCATTGTCAGAAGAGTTCTAGAACGCTGGAGATCTGGAAAATGTATTTTATTCTATAGAAGGGAAAGTAGAGTTAGAAAATGGTCTTTTGCAGATGCTGGTGATTGGGGGAAGAAAAGCGGTAGAGCAATGGGTTTGCACTAAGTAAAAACTAGGGAAAAAGGGTTTTCTTGGGGGGAATATAAGATAATTCAATTTTAGGAAACACAACTAACTTACTGTGTGAAGTTTTAATTGTTGTATATTCCTTATATTAAAAAACCGAAAGAGAGTATCTATTTTTTTTTTACTCTCAGGCCATCATATTTTAAATAAGTATCCTTATTTGGGAAAAATACCACAAGCTAATCCCAGCTACGGACTCCACAACATTGACTATAAAAATTCAGAAACTCTAAGAACCCATTTAAAAAATGGACCTCCAAACCACGGTCCTGTCAAAAATAACAGTCTCTTAGTTCAACATGATGAGGTTGACACTTTTGATCCTATAAAACAGATCAATAGCCTCGCAAATCTTTAAAAAGTGTGCATAGTCTTTTTTGTTAATTATTTAAATATATTTATTGATTTTAGAGAGAGGAAGGGAGAGAGAGAAAGAAAAACATTGATGTGAGGAAGAAACATGATCGGCTGCCTCCTATATGTGTGCCCCAACCAAGGGCGGAACCCATAACCTACGTATGTGCTGGGATTGGGAACTGAGTCAATCCCCATCCTCTCGGTGTAAGAGACAATATGGCTCCAACTGAACCACACTCCGGCCAGGGCTTCACAGTCTTCTGGTATACACACACATACGCATGCACTGAGACGTGAAATAATGCAGCACTAACCTGAGACGTGAAACCTCCTCTGTGTTCTGATCAGGCTTTGGTATAATCCAGCAGGTATGTTTGATATTTTCATACAGAATCGGTGCTGACTATATGGGGAGTTTTACTCTTAATAAGTCAAATGACTGATGTTTGTCAGCATGTATGGCTTCTTTACACTAGATTAAGTAAAAATCTTCATGAAACAAACAGTAGTATGATTCAATGTCTTTTGTCTCCAGGAGTAAAATTTACCTGTTTTCATAGAACCAAGATAAGTATTGTTATAAAGGAACTGCTGGCATTACAGTTTCAAATAGCTCCTCTGTGGCTCGTGATTCCTTATTTTATTCTCGCCGATAAAATGGGCCTATCTAGAGGAGGCAGCGGGATCAGAACAATGACTGGTGGGGCAAACAGAAGTTTCTGGAATATGTTAGCATTACCCAACAAGCATCTGGTTTTTCTGAAGTCCTAGATATTGAAGTTACTTGGGGCTTTTCTATAAAGCATTGATATGAAGGAGACAGAGGAAACATGCTGAGACAGAATTATTTTAGTAATAACTGACAATAGTAAAATGTCTTCAAAACAATAAGTCTGTTTTTATAGTACAATAAACAAATGTCATGTTAAAGGTTAAGTGTTTGTGCACTTCGGAAAAGTTTAGGTAGCTCTAACTGATGAATGCATTATTAGTTTCATTACTTATCTTATGGGTTTCAGGGTCCATTTACTTGAATAATAAATAAGAGCAAAGTGCACTGATTCCAATAAGTTTATCTGGGGCTCTGATGCCACGTGCAGACCCTCCAAGCTGTTTGTTGGAGTTTATGCTAACCAGAAAATCTCAATAAAATAAAAACATAATTCTTAAAGTTATTCACAGTTTATTCATTTAGAAACACATTCTGCCCTTAAATACTTGTATGCTGATCTTGTTGAAGTTAATGGAAGTTGTCTTGGGCAATGAAAGTTAGAACATGGCTTAATAGACATTATGGAATTTATGTAAGTCTATGAGCGTGTAAGAGACAGGACTCACAATTTATAAAAAATTGTGTATTTATTCTTCCATGTTTAAACTTCAGTCACATTCAAAGTACTTGCCATTTGAAACAAGAAACCTGTTGAGAATTTTTTTCCACTGCTCAAAACCATTTTCAAACATGTTGATTTTGATATCTTTTAGTGCTTCTGCTGTTTTTTGGTTCATCTCACCCACGATGGTGCGTTTTCCTCTGGGAACATTTTTTATGGGCAGGGGCAGGAGGAAACAAAAAGGGAAGTCAGTCAGGCAACATCGACTGAATGGGATGGGTGGGGAATGGGGTCATGCCATTTTTTGGACAAAAACTGCTGAACACAGTGTACTGTGGGCAGGTGTGCTTGTAAATCACCCATGATGAAATGGGCAGACATGTTCAAAGATTCTTCAGCAAACCTCCAACGAAGCTGAACACAGCCTCTCACAACAATGCCAGCTGGTACACCAATAGAGATGGGTTCCTAGAACACTCACCAAGTGGGGGAAGCCTGTACTACAAGGGGCCTACCCTCTAGAAGATTATTCCAGTTTTTTTTTTTTTTTTGGTTTCCTCTCATATCTTCATTCTTGTATAAAGTAAAGAGTATCTGGCTTTCTGTAATCAGTTATTATTCTGACTCTCCAAAAATTTTGCAAAGTATACTATATAGAATATAAGCTACTATCAAGTATCTGAACAGTAATTACCTCCATTATTGTGGCACAATCTTCTCTTTTCATGTACCATCCTTTCAACTAATCACTTATAATTATTTTCAAGATGTCTAGGGAGTCTGAAATTAAGTCCTCAAAGAGCATTTTGGGAGGCGGAACAATGCCAGAGGTGAACAATGTTCAGATTTTCTAGATAGCCCTGGGTACTACAAGGGCAAAGCCCTTCCTCCTCCCATGTCCTTCCTACTTCCTTGGAAATAGTGCACCAATTCTGTTAAAAGTGAACACATACAAAATGGAGCAGAGTGGCTCAGGCCGTTGGCATAAGAGAGCATCCTGCCATACAACCATTATCCATTGCCTCACATCTCCTGTTATGCAATTCTGTTGGTTACATAACTCAAATGACCTTTACAATAAAAACTAGATTATGCAGAGAAAACACTGAAAACTAGAAGTGATATCAACCAATTTCATGGCATATGAGAACAGAGATACCCTGACCATATCTGCCATGCAACAAAACTCCCAGACCCTAGTGCTTTCTGCCTACTTTTTTCCCAAATAAAGCTTCATCAAGTATTTTTGAATGCTTAATGCATTTCTAGATTTTCCTGCATCATCTGCTATGGTTCTTCTACTTGCCTGATTCATTTATTTATAGTTATTTATGTTAATCCTGTCTCAAATTCCTATTTAATATTATTGAGAGAATTTATAAAAGTGATGAGTAAGTCATACTCTTTTGGTTAAATGCTGAATGTGTAAGTAAATATTCTTTGCATTTCTCATTTTATGTAAGGTAATTTAAAAAGTATTCTATTTCAAATAATGGTCAGACTCAATCGGAACATTCAAATCAATGCCATGTAATCTAATCCAAGCAGAAATTTTATACAAGTAATAAAGTATGACACTCAATAATAAATTAAGATATGTAAATTTTTTCTTTAATTTTTTTATTTCAAATCCACTTGTAATTTTAATATATTCTCTGGTCAATAAAGATCTATTGTGAGGGGATGATTTCTCTATCAGGCACAGTGTTATCTCAAAAGGAATACATGGGGAAAATTAAGTGCAGGATGTTTCTGAGTTATGGAAAATCAACTTTCCCCTAGACTTAGATATATATAGGCTCTGGTCTTCCCATCTCCATTCAGCCTCTTAGGGCTATATGACAGCCAATACTTTCTCTATGTTAAAACCCAAAGTCTAGCCCTGGTCTGGTAGTTCAGTTGGTTAGTGTCATTTCCATATGCTAAGGTTGTGGGTTAAATTTTCAGTTGGGGCACATATAAGTATCAGCCAATGAATTCATAAATAAGTAGAACAACGAACTGTTGTTTTTCTTTCTGTCTCCCTCCCTCCCTCAAAATCAGTCAGTAAATAAAAAATTAAAAAATAAAACCCAAAGTCTACTGGGTCTCCATCAGGTGAATTAGACAATGACTTGAGGCATTTCTAATCCTCACAACTGGAGGGATGTTAGTAGAATCTAGAGGCTAGTGAATCTCATTCTGCATGAGATCGCTGACCACAACAAAGAATTATCCAGCTCAATATATCAGAAGAGCCAAATTTGAGATGCTCTAACCATAAGTCCAATGATTTGAGACAGATATTTTATTATTTTTAATTTGTTTTCAAAGTGAGATTATAAATTAATTATAACTTGAGAGTTGCCTAAGAAACAATTTGCTATTATTTGTTTTGTTACCTATGTTTTCACTGCAACCTTAAAATGCTTCAAAAATAAATAGGGGCTCCATGTGTTTTAAGAAAAAGGTGTTTATTCATGGCTGACCCACTGAACTTGCTGAGTCAGGTTCCTACTCCAGAGTAGTCACAACTTTTAAACTTTAGACTTTGTGAAAACTCTCTGAGAGGGGGGATTAAGGCCTATATAAATCCTGGTACTAAAGTATAGATTTTAAGAAACTATTCTATACTTATAGGTTTCTTTTAGGGGCATTGAGGCTTACCAAAGATTTTTAGTGTTTTCTCTAAAAACAGTTTCTTTCTCCTTCTCCTCCTTTGCCATGGATGCTAAGAACTAAAAACTTTCACTTAAACACAGGTCAGGCTCTCATAACAATGTGAAATAGGAAAAAATTGCCTTTGGCTTCCTATCCCCTTAAGGGCTCAGTGTTGTTATGACATTTCTTGTCATTCCAGACAGAAAACTGCTGGAGGAGAAGGACCTAACGTGGATGCACACGGAGCAGTAAATGACTGCAGGGATCAGGCTGCTCAGCATTCCCAGTCCCAGGGGCGGGAGCCGTGAGGATTCTCACCCACGTTCGCTTTCTTTGTCTCTGAAGGCTCTCTAGTTGCCCTCAGCAGCTACAGGTAAATGAGTTTGTTCATTTGTTCAGTATTTATCATGTGTGAAATAATTATAAGGCACTACTAAAGAAGTGCAATGGGAACACAATGAGCCTGCCCTGGAAGGATTATGTGAATCAAGGAGCACCCGTAAACAGAAAATCATAGTAGTTGTCTGTGGAAGATGAGATGGGCTGGGCTGGTACACAACATAGTGAGGAAAGAGGAATAAGGTCAGGGACAGAGAATAAATGAGGAGACATGTCTCTATGACATTGTGCCTAAGAGATAAGCTGCTTTGGTATGATGGACTGCCTCTAAGAGGAAAGTTGTATAAGAAGTAGAGAAGGGGAGTTGTGGCTTAGAGTGATGATATCAGGGAGGCTCCTTGAGGCAGGGTGAATCAAATGTTTAAAGTGGAATGAGCAAAGCTTAAATTTAATCAATACTTGCTTTGAAATAGAGAGCTCAAGATACCAATATTACCAACTTGGGGGCCCAAAATAAATAAGGATGTTCACAGATACATGTGGCTTGAGTTTGTGCACACCTTAAAATAATGTATTGATTTTAGAGAGAGAGAAAAACATTGATGTGAGAGAGAATCATCCACTGGTTGCTCCCTGTACATGCCCAACCAGGGACTGAACCCACAACCTAGGCCTGTGCCCTGACCAGGAATTGATTTGGCAACCTTTCAGTTCACAGAATGACTCTCCAACCAACTGAGCCACATGGTCAGGGCACCTCTGTGTATCATTGGTGCTATCTAGAGACCAGCAACAACTGCTGAGGGGGTGGAGTAAGGAGCTTAGTGTTTTCATTTTTCTCCCCATTAAACTGATTCTTTTATTTAATATTCTTATCCATCCACCTCGCTAAATCAGCCTCACCTACTTCTAAGAAGTTTTCATGTGTCTCTTTTCCAGTTTTTTCTTGCTTTGTCCGTGTGCCAATAGGACAAAATATCTCTTTTAATCTTGAAACTGAACACTGACAATATTGAGTCAAATGAGGATGTGGAAGAGAATCAGCATTAGCATCAGAGGTCCCCCAGAAGGGTATGTAGGATTAATTTTGCAGACTGTAGTTTCTTCCTTATCTCTGCCCTCTTAATTGTCCACATTTCCTTTGAGAATCATTAGCCATTAATCATTATCTTAAACATTCTTTGTTGCTAAAACCTAGGGTTTGCTCAATCAAATTAGGTTCAAGAAGCATCTACGTACTTTGCTTTGGGATTATCTGTTTTTATGACTTAATCTTTTAGGGCATTCCCTTTCTAAGTATGAAGTTCTTAAAAAAAAGCTATCCATACTCTTTATTACTAGATCCCTTATTAAAAATGAAACAAAACCTTTAAAAAACCACAATGTATTTTTTTGAACACGCTAGTGTTTTTCTAAAGAGAAAGCTGTAATTTTAATATATAACAAAGACTAATCAAAAGAATACCTGCTAGCCCTGGCTGGTGTAGCTCAGCGGATTGAGCTGGGGCCTGTGAACCAAAGGATAACAGTTCGATTCCCAGGCAGGGCACATGCCAGGGTTGCAGGCCAGTTCCCAGCAGGGGACGCACGAGAGGCAACCATACATTGATCTTTCTCTCCCTCTCTCCTTCCCTTCCCCTCTAAAGAAAAATAAAACTATAAAATCTTAAAAAATAAAAAAATAATATCTGCTAATGGTAGATTTTGGCATCATTCAACTAGCAAGTGTTTGATAGAGAATCCCTTATTCTTGTGTCTCCTATGCCCAATTGAAAGGCAGTCTGCCAGACTTTGAATCAGAGCATTTATGAACTTGGCTGGGAAGGTCACTATTTTAAGATTTTCTACCTGGAAATGATCCATATTGAATGTTTGTTAAGAAAACTAAGGTAAAAGTTTTTTAACCTGAGGCTTCATTATTTAATGACAAATTTCATCATTAATTTTCATTTTCAACTTTTCATAATTCCTTAGCCATCATATTTCCATTTTTTGCAACCAAGGTTTTCTTAAAGGTCTAAATTATAAAGCAATAAAATACTTTGGCTAAGAATATGATCATACTCCTGAGTTTTATCCATAGCTTCGCCAATTACTAGCTGAGGAATGAGTTCATCTCTTTGCACCTGTTACCTGATCTGCTAAAGGAGGTAATAACAGTACTCTGCCCATAGGTTGTAAGGTGCATAGAACTATGTCTAACACATAGTATGTGCTTAATAAATGTAACTATTGATATTCCTTCTACTAGAACACAAGATTTATAAGGACAAGGATTTATGCTCATTTTATTTTCTGCTCTATTCCTGGTGCCAACAAGTCTGGAAGTAAGTTGGAAATAGTTATTAATGAAATTCAACAATGAATATGATTATATCTTACTCACATACACACACACTAAAACCATATTAATTCTGAATGAGTTGGCTGGGCTGACTTTTCCTCTAGGTAACTCATTCCTCTTCTGACTTGAGTATGATCAGATTATCACTACAAATTTCACAGCTGTCAGTTCATTAACCCACTAAGTGTCTAACTTAATATGGATGTGATAATATTGGTACACCTGCTACCCACACTAAAATTTTTGAAGTACCCCTTTCTGTGTTGTTAATTGACTTGATCATTAACTTTATGAGCAGACGGTGGTGTTTTCCTGGACAGAGAATTGCATGCATTTAAATATACTCCAAAATTACACACTGAAAGCCAATTGAAGTTTAATGGAAATGAGTAACACAGGGTTTTCATGATGCCATTTTAAGACTGTTACATTTTTAAAAAATGAATCTACACAAACATGACATAAGACCTTGAATAATATCTACTTTTACCCAGAAAAATAATAATTCTACTTATTTCAGGACTTAGTTATAATAAAGGTAGTATTGAAGAATCAATGAAACAAATGGCTCTCAGACTTTACCAAGTATCAGAGTTCAGTGGAGGTCTTGTTAAAAAATATTGCTGTGTGCACCCACCAGCCTCCCATTCAGCAGGGCTGAGACTGGGGCCTAAGAATTTGCTTTTCTAATGAGTTTCCAAGTGATGATAATATTGCAGGTCTAAGAAGGGCACTTTAAAAATGAGTGGGTTAAATGTTCATATCAAACAATAAATTGATAATTAACTGTAAATAGTCTTAAAAATACTTAAGAAGCTTTTAAAAATTTCTTTGAAGGCCCATCAATTGGAAAAAATAATTCAAAATGCTAAATATGTCTCTAAATGATTGACTCAGTGAAAAATTACAAAAAGAGTTCCAGCTCAGATTTTTAAAAAGTGCTCTTCCTTTTGGTAAGCAGAACAGTTTAATAGTTTAACATATGAATGCAGGAGTATGAATTCTTTGTTACTGGAGGTATTCAAGTTGAATGTCTAAGACAAAGCAAAACTGATTTGGTCTGAGTATTGATTTGGCACTGTGTGGCACTGGAGATTTCTTTCAATTTGGAGACTATGATCCTAAGGGGTTTCTTAAAATCATCTATTTGAATTACTCTCTCCAAACAAGAAAGTGTCTGAAACACTTATCATTCAAGGAATGATAAGTCATGAATGGCATATTAGTTTCCTGTGGCTGCTTTAATGAAACAACAGACTTGGTGACCCAAGATAAATTTATTCCTTTAGAGTTCTGGGGACCAGAAGTCCAAAATCAAGGTGTTGGCAGGACACCTTTCTTTTTGGAAGCAGTAAGGGAGAACCCAATCCTTACTTCATCCAGTTTCTGGTGGCAGCCAGTGCACTTTGGTTTATGTCTGCATCTCTCCACTCTCTCCCTCCATGATCACACTGCTTATTCCTCTTCCACTTGTGTCAAAATCCCTTGTGTATCCTTTTAAAAAATACTGCTGATTAGTACCCTCCCAGATAATACAAGATCGTCCCCTCATCTCAGTCTCTTTAACTTATCTCTGGCCAGATAGGTGAGCTCAATTGATTCAAGTGTCATCATTGTGTGTCAACATTGTGGGTTCCATTTCCAGCCAGGGCACATGTAAGAATCAACCAATGAATGCACAAATAAATGGAACAACAAATCGACATATCTCTCACTCTTCCTGTCTCTCAAATCAATAAATAAAAAATCAAGCCCTGACCAAAATGGCTCATTTTGTTGAGTCTCATTCCACAAAGCAACAGGCCACTCGTGTGATTTCCCATCAGGGCACATGACTGGGTTGTAGCCCAGTCCCTGGCTGGGGCACATGCAAGAGACAACCTATGGATGTTTTCTCTCACACACTGATGTTTCTCTCCATCTCTTTCTCCCTCTCTTTCTTCTCTTTAAAAATAAATAAATAAAATATTTAAATGTTTTTAAAAAGATCCTTAACTTAGTCACATCTGCAAAGACACCTTTTTCAAATGAAATAACATTTACAGGTTCCATGTATTAAAACCTAATATCTTTGGGGGGTATTATATAGTCTATGATAAATGATACACTCCACATTTACTTTTTTATATTCTTATGATTTAAATTTACTATGTAAAATATACTTACTAAGTAAGAATTTTTCTTACTTTTAAATATTTCTGTTATAATGCAGATAAGAGAAAACAACACAATTTTTACTTATCTACTTTTGAACATATTTGTAGTCTCCATTGCAGAAGAAGTAGATTAAAGCTTTTGTCAAATTTTTTGTGTACACACACACACACACACACACACGGCCAAGATGGAGGCAAAGGTAGATAGGTTTTGCCTCCTCACATGAACAAAAGAAGGGCAACAACAAATTTTAACATAAAACATAACCAGAACAACCAGAAAATCGAACTGCATAGAAGTCTGACAATCTAGGATTTAAAGAAGAAATATTCATTCAGACAGGCAGGAGACTCACAGCCAGGGTGGAGAGGATGCGCAGTAAGGCAGAAGCTGGTGGACCAGGTGGTCCCACATTTACATACAAAATAAACAGGAAGGAACAGGAAGGGGAGTGACACAGACCACACAACCCACAATTCCGGCACAGGAAAATAAAGTCTCAAAACCACTAGTGGTAAAAACCTGTGGGGGTTGCAGTGGCTGAGGAATTTCCAGTCTCACAGGAGACTTCCTTGGAGAGATCCACAGGGTCCCAGAAGATACACTGTCCCACCTACTAAGGAATTAGCATCAGAAGGACCCAATTTGCTTGTGGGTAGCAGTGGAAGTGACTGAAAGCAGTGTGAGAGTGAAGAAAGTGGCATTGTTCCCTCTCTGAACCTTCCCTCACATACAGTGCCACAATGCAGCAAAGAGGGTTGTCCCACCCTAGCCAATACCTGAGGCTCCACCCTTATAACTTAACAACTGTGGTGAGACAAAAAATATGGCTCTAATAAAAGAACAGATCAAAGCTTCAAAAATAGAACTAAGGGATGAAGAGATAGCCAACCTATCAGATGCAAAGCTCAAAACATTGGTAATCAGGATGTTAACAGAAATGGTTGAGTATGGTCACTAAACAGAGGAAGAAGTGAAGGCTATACAGAGTGAAATGAAGAGAAATGTACAGGTAACCAACAGTAAAGGGAGGGAAACTTGGACTTAAATCAACAGTTTGGAACAGAAAGAAGAAATAAATGTTCAACCAGAACAGAATAAAGAAACAAGAATTTTAAAAAATGAGGAGAGGCTTAGGAACCTCTGGGACGACTTTAAATGTTCCAACATCCAAATCATAAGGGCGCCAGAAGGAGAAGAAGAAGAGCAAGAAATTGAAAACTTATTTGAACAAATAATGAAGGAAAACTTCCCCAATCTGGCAAAGGAAATAGACTCCCAGGAAGCCCTGGAAGCTCAGAGAGTCCCAAAGAAGTTGGACCCAAGGAAGCATACATCGAGGCACATCATAATTACATTACCCAAGATTAAAGATAAAGAGAGAGCCCTGGCTGGTGTAGCTCAGTGGACTGAGTGCTGGCCTGCAAACTAAAGCGTCACCAGTTCAATTCCCAGTCAGGGCACATGTGTGGGTTGGAAGCCAAGTTGTGCCCCCAGTAGGGGGCACATGAGAGGCAACCACACATTGATGTTTCTCTCCCTCTCTTTCTCCTTCTCTTCCTCTCTCTCTAAAAATAAATAAATAAATATTTTTTTAAAAAGATAAGGAGAGAATCTTAAAAACAGCAAGGGAAAATCAGAGGGTTACCTACAAAGGAGTTCCCAGAAGACCAGTAGCTGATTTCTCAAAAGAAACCTTACAGGCAAGCAAGAGGCTGGAAAAAAGTATTCAAAGTCATGAAAGGCAAGATTTACATCCAAGATTACTCTATCCAGCAAAGCTATCATTTAGAATGGAAGGACAGGTAAAGTGCTTCCCAGGTAAGGTCAAGTTAAAGGAGTTCATCATCACGCAGCCTTTATTATATGAAATGTTAAAGGGACTTATCTAAGAAAAAGAAGATGATCAAAAATGTGAACAGTAAAGTGACAACAAACTCACAACAACAGCAACGGAACTTAAAAAAAAACCCAAAACCAAACAAACTAAGCAAACAACTAGAACAGGAACAGAATCGCAGAAATGGAGATCACGTGGAGGGTTATCAGTGAGGAGGGAGAGGGTGGAGGATGGGGGAAAAGGTACAGGGAAAAAGAAGCATAAATGGTCAGTACAAAATAGAGAAGGGGAGGTTAAGAATAGTATAGGAAATTGAACAACAATTAAAATAAAATAAAATAAATAGAGAAAAAAAAAGAATAGTATAGGAAATAGAGAAGCCAAAGAACTTATATGTACAACCCATGGACATGAACTAAAGGGGGGCAAGTGAGGGTGAGGTGGGGGTGCAGGGAAAATGGGAATAAAGAGGAAAATGGGACAACTGTAATAACATAATCAATAAAATATATTAAAATTTTTTATTTAGCATATATTATATATTTCCTGGCAAATGCTAAAATATTCAAAACACCTAAGAAGGGTGCTTTACTACTTTCTGCTCTTCTCTTGTATATGCAATAATTCTTAATAAAACTGACCTAGTTTGCATTTAAGAACAGACCTAGTCAACTACTTTCATGGAAAGGTGTGCAAGTTGTGATTTATAAGGTTACTGAACTAGTTTGACAAGTCTCTAAAATAAAATTTAAAAAGTATTATAAACTCATGTACCAATATTTATATTTAGAATATCAATTTCAGCTAATCAAAGCTACTAAAATTAAAAAACATCACTATGCTAGCATACTTAGGGACTCAACATTTATCTTTTTGAGTTGTATTTTTATTTTTTTGTGAAAGTAAAAAAAATACTGAATTTTATAAATCATGTTTATCTCGAATATAAACATTTGGATAGTTGACCTCAATTTTTATTTTTGAACAGATATTTTAAAATTTGAAAAGATAGCCTTTTTGTTAAGCTTAGTTTTTATTCTGTTGCTTATAAGCAATTAAACATCAAATTGTTTGTTATATTTTAAAATGATCAGGATTCATTTTTTAAACGTCTTATTTAAGATGTACTTCACATGCCATGTAATTCAATCAGTTAAAGTGTATAATTCAATGGGTTGTAGTAGTATAATCACAGAGCTGTGTAACTACAACTACTATATAATTCTAGAACATTATCATTACTCCCCCAAACTCATATACCTTTTAGCAGTAGGTCCTCAGCCCACCTCCACCTCAGGCTACTAATAATCTATTTTTTGTTTACTTTGAATATTCTATATAAAAAGAATCAAATATAAAAGTGGATTTTTTGTGACTGGTTTCTTTCAAATAGTGTAATGTTTTCAAGTTTCATTATGAGGTAGCATGGATCAGTAACTCATGCTTTTTATGGCCAAATAATATTCCATTGGATGGATATATCATGTTTTGTTTACCCATTAATCAGTTAAACATATTGGTTGTTTCCACTTTTTGGGCTATATGAATAATTCCGACACAAACTTTGGCAGAAAATATTCAGTATCAAAAAATAAAATAATGGGCCCTGGCTGGTGTAGCTCAGTGCATTGAGCTGGGGCCTGTGAACCAAAAGATCATGGTTCGATTCCCAGTCAGGGCACATGCCTGGGTTGCAGGCCAGTTCCCAGCAGGGGACACACGAGAGGCAACCATACATTGATAATTCTCTCCCTCTCTCCTTCCCTTCCCTTCTAAAGATAAATAAATAAATAAATCTTTAAAAATAAAATAGATTAAATTAAATAATGTAGAAAATTATGCTAAGGGAATATGAGTGGTTTTTTTGAAAACTTTAAGAGCAAACAAATAAATAATTAAATAAAACTATCACAGTTTTCATAATATATACAAGTGATATAGTATACAAATCCTTGATTCTATGGTTCTAACATTTTAGGTTCTTCTGCCTTGCCTGTCTTATGCCTGAACCTTTGGAATATCAGTTAAAAGGGCAAAACAAACTTTGGACTGGGCCTAAAGCAATATTGTTTCCCAGAGAACTATTTTAAATGAAAACAAACAAAAAAAAAAACAGATATTAAGACTATTGGACTGATAACTACTGGACTGAAAATTGAAAACATTCTTTCGAATAAACATCATTATGTTATGTTATCTGCAAAATAAATATATAAATAAATATACATAAAACACAAAATAAAATAAAATCTTAGATTCCTAATACAAAACACAATATGCATTAACCATTTTTCCTTCATGTGCTGATATATCCCCCCAATAGAATACACATTCTCCCTTATACCTTGAAGTAAGACAAATATTATAAAAGTTCTATGAAAAACAGAAAGATCATTGGTATTCCTATTTTACTTAATTTCAACTTTCTGTGGACACTAAAGTCTCCCTATCACACTAGTCTATAAATGTGACCCCTACATATTACTTTAAATGATTTATGGATTTGAGAGGAAGAGTGATCTAAATTCTAGAGCAGGTGCTGCATGACACTCTCCCAAGCATGTTGTGGATGACACGTGGATAAAATAACATCGTGGATAAAATAGTCTCTCATTTTATATTGTGGATAACTGATGTTGAAAAATAAAGCTGAGAAGCCATTTTTGTGATTTAAGCATTTGATTCACTAACAATGTTAGTAATAGTTTATATTGACAACTTGGAAGAGATTCTGGTTATTCTTCATTATCTAGAACAAAAATATTATTTTTAAAAAATCTAGAACATTGGGAGGAGACTTTTTGAGTCAAGACTTTGGTTTTTTAAATCAGTTTTAGGTTCATAACAAAGTGGAGAGAAAAATCTCTCTATTTTTGGAGATATCTCATTCACTTCCTGTCCTACACATGCATGA
>PVKM010007480.1:0-41345 GCA_004027735.1 Carollia perspicillata | reverse complement strand
GGGCCATCACTCTGAGATTCTCCCTACCCATTCTCTGCTCCCATAGAGCCCCAAGCCCAACAGCAATTCTGAGCCAGCTGCTCCACACTTCTGCCACAGCAGGGAATGACCTTGTCAGGAACCTATTTGATGGTAGGCTATAGGGAACCTGTCCACATGGTATGGCGAATGTAGCCCAGTCCCTGATTCAGAAAGCCGACGGGGAGCGATGTTGGCACACAGGGGCCAAACCCTGGGATAGGTTTTCCCGTGGGGAATCAGGCCTGCATTGTACCTAGGCTGCTCTGAGGCTTGCCTTTTGCTAGAACTCCCTCACCCTGAATTGAGGCAGCAAATGTTTACTGCATATCTTTAAAATGACTTCCTAAAGTCTGTGCTAAACCTCCCAAGTATGGAGTGTAACCAGTTCAACCACTTTTCCCCCTTGCATCTGAAACATCCTTCTCTTTGACATAATTATCAACATTCTTTCCTTTGTTATCTGTAAAAGGTAATCACCTACAGCAAACCTGTACATAGTCAACAAGGACCATCCTCAATGTAATGTACCCAGAAAACCAACAAAAGCCTGTCCAGGCGAGGGTCAGGGCCCTCTCTCTCACTCAGAGAGTGGCCATGCCATCCCTTTTTCTCCACAGGACTTCTGCAGTCCGTGTGAATTTGTTCATCACAGTCACAACATACAGACCCCATGGGCCGGGGTCCACATCAGTAGGCTAGATGTGTGAACTCCAGAAAGCTGGCACACGCCCCCAGTGCCTCTCCCATTTTTTCTCTGGATTACTCACCTGTCTGTTCCACAGTGTGCCAAGGCACTGTCCTAGACAACAGGGATACAGAGGGGAGTGGGAAGAAAAACACAGGTTTAGCCCCTAACCTCAGGGAGTTGGCTGTCTCAGTCTCCGGCCCAGATAATCTGGAACCTTGAAGTCACAGAAATGAAAGCTATTCAGATGCGTAGTCCCCATGGAGTCCGGAGCCAGGATCTCACAATGTACCCATCCAGAGCTTGCCCTTCAGATCCTTTTACAATGACAGGCAGCCTTGGTGAAAGTTCGAGCTGAGTTTATCCCTGGTTACCCAGTGCCACTTTATCGACATGCCAGAGCAGAGGTGAGGAATGAAAAACAAGTATCTTGTTAACAGTAATTACTTGCTGTCACCTACTGAATGTCTGGCCCTGAAGTTCATTATCCTGGAAGCCTTAAAACACACCTGAGTGGAAACAGAGGCTCTCAGAGATTCTGTAATTTGCCCCAGTTAGTAAGTGGCCCAGCTGGAATTTCACTCTTGGTCTGAAGAAGCAAGGACTCTTGCCAATTTTCTAAACGGCATCTCTACAGGGTATGAATCCAGTTCCCAAGCAGCTTTTCAGATGGACAAGCCTCACCCAAGAAACCATGAATTAAGAGCAGTATTGATGGAGATGGCTTTGTGTAAAAGCAAGGTTGGGAAGGAGGGAAGACAAGGTTGTAGTGGGTTTGAGGACAATGAGCAGATAAGGCTTGTTTGCCTGGGTAGGCCTGGAAAAGGAGAGTGAGGCCCTGCTGTGACCAGCTCTGGTGCTGTAATAAAGAAAATGGGTTTTATCTTTTAGGCACTGAGGAGGAATACTTGAGGATTTGTGAGCAGGATAAAGTAACAGAGAGTGGCTGACAATGCATTTGTTATAAATTACTAGTTCCTCCTTGGGGTAGGTATTGATTAAAGGAGTGTTCACAGGACAGGGAGAAGTCTATCCATCCTAGGGTGAACGAAGATGCCATTTACTTCCTGGAATTTTATTTTATTATTTATTTATTTATTTAAATATATTTTATTGATTATGCTATTACAGTTGTTCCATTTTCCCTCCTTCATTCCCCTCTGCCCTGCACACCCCCTTTCACACACATTCCCTCCCCACTTTAGTTCATGTCCATGGGTCATACATACAAGTTCTTTGGCTTCTACATTTCCTATACTATTCTTGCCCTCCCCCTATTTTCTACCTACTATTTATGCTATTTATTCTCTATGCCTTTTCCCCCCTCTCTCCTCCTCCCACTTTCCCATTGATAACCCTCTGTGTGATCTCCGTTTCTGTGATTCTGTTCCTGTTCTAGTTGTTTGCTTAGTTTATTTTTGTTTCTGTTCTAGGTGTGGTTATTAACTGTGAGTTTGTTGTCATATTACTGTTCATATTTTTTATCTTTTTTTAAGTTCCTTTAACATTTCATATAATAAGGGCTTGGTGATGATGAACTTGAACTTGACCTTATCTGGGAAGCACTTTATCTGCCCTTCCATTCTAAATGAAAGCTTTGCTGGATAGAGCAATCTTAGATGTAAATCCTTGCCTTTCATGACTTGGAATACTTCTTTCCAGCCCCTTCTTGCCTGCAAGGTCTCTTGAGAAATCAGCTGACAGTCTTATGGTAGGTAATTCCTTTGTAGGTAACAGTCTCCTTTTCTCCTGCTGCTTTTAAGATTCTCTCCTTATCTTTAATTTTAGCTAATGTAGTTATGATGTACGTTGGTGTGTTCCTCCTTGGGTCCAACTTCTTTGAGACTCTCTGAGCCTCCTGGACTTCCTCGAAGTCTATTTCTTTTGCCAGATTGGGGAAGTTCTCCTTTATTATTTGTTCAAATAAGTTTTCAACTTCTTGCTCTTCCTCTTCTCCTTCTGGCACCCCTATGATTCGGATGTTGGAACATTTAAAGATGTCCCAGAGGTTCCTAAGCCTCTCCTCATTTTTCGAATGCTTGTTTCTTCATTCTGTTCTAGTTGAATGTTTCTTTCTTCCTTCTGGTCCACACCGTTGATTTGAGGCCTGGTTTCTTTCCCATTACTGTTGGTTCCCTGAATATTTTCCTTTAGTTCACTTAGCATAGCCTTCATGTTTTCATCTAATTTTCGGCCCTATTGAACCAGTTCTGTGAGCATCCTGATTACCAGTGTTTTGAACTGTACATCTGATAGGTTGGCTAGCTCTTTGTCTCTTAGTTGTATTTTTTCTGGAGCTTTGATCTGTTCTTTCCTTTGGGCCATTTTTTTGTCTTGACACACCTGTTATGTAGTGAGGAGCGGGGCCTTAGGTGTTCACCAGGGCGGGGCAATCCCATTGCTACATTGTCATGCCGTATGTGGGGGAGGGGTCCGAGAGGCAGCATTGGTGCTTGCTCCACTCTGCTGGTTTTCAGTCCCTTCCCCTGCTACCCACAATCAAATTGGGCCCTTTTGGTGCTGATTCCTGGGTAGGTGGGCTTGTGTACGTTCTATGACCCTGTGGGTCTCTCCATGAACTCTCCTGTGAGGATGGGAGTTTCTCCTGCTGCAAATCCCACAGGTGTTTTCAGTCAGAAGTTTGAGGCTTTATTTCCCCTCACTGGAACCCTGGGTTGTGTGGTCTGTCTTGTTCCCCAGTTGTTCCTCCTGGTTTATCTGCACTCGAATGTGGGACCCCCAGTCCACAATCTACCGCTTTGCCCATCCGCCAGCCATCACCTTGCCCTCCCCAGTCCTCCAGCAGCTGCCTTGCCAGGAGTCCTCTCAACCCCCGCTGCCTGTCTCTGCCCCTCCTACTGGTCTGGTTGAATGTTTCTTCTTTAACTCCTTGGTTGTCGGACTTCCATACAGTTCGATTTTCTGTCAGTCCTCATTGTTTTTTTTTTTTTAATTGTTGTCCTCCTTTTGGTTGTGTAGGAGGTACAGTGTATCTACTTATGTCTCCATCTTGGCTGGAAGTCTACTTCCTGGGATTTTAAGTGCTGGAAGACCACCTAACTGTCTCACTGTTTGTGAGTGGTTAAGTTGGCACAGCCACTTAATAGAAAATTCTGTAAACATCAGAAATATTTAGGAAGGGGGCAAAATAACACTTAAAAATGCCTATATTAAATAAAGAACAGAATACAAAAATGAATGTCTAGTATTATCACTGTTCTCTTTAATAATAACAACAGTAATAGAAATATTACCCATGGGAGAAAACAGAAAAGAAGATAAAAATATCGAATACTAACAGGATAGTAGTTGTGTTAGGGTGAGGAGATACATGGGTGATTTTTCCCTCCAGTGACTTTCCTACCTCTTCTGTTTTCTTTAATGACATACACTCTTCTTTTTCTCTTTAAAAACTAACTTTGCTGACTCTTCTAGTAATGATTTTGCTATGCCTACATTGCAGGGGAGTAATGAGGAACAAGTGAACAAAAGATGCAAAACACCCCATATCGTGTCTGGCACAAAATCGGTGCCTTAGGAGTGTTAGGTGAGAAAAATTACTGGCCTAGCTTCTCCACCTCCGAGGAACCTGGTCGAGGCCTGGCCGCGGCCGAGCAGCCTGCCACCTAACCCTCGGTCCCTGCAGCCCCGGGAGCAGACACGCCTCCTACACCGACGCTCGACCTGTCCAGCAGGCGCTGTGCCCAACTGAGCCTGCCGCCCAGCCCGCCCTGCGGACGTGGAAGCCGGGTTGCACCGCCCCACACACCACACCTACAGCCCAGAACTACGTCGCGCGCACCCACGGCTCCGCCCCCGTGACGTAAAGCCAGGGGGCAGAACCACAATAGTCCCGCTCCGCGCTTCCTCGGATTGGACGCCGCACTGTCATCACCTCGCTGGAAGCCGGCAGTGTAAGTGCGTGTGCGTGTGCGTGTGTTTGTGTGTGTGTTGTGGTGGGGGGGTTGCTTTGTCATTCATACTCCCAATGCGAGGTGACGCTGCCGGCCTGGTGGAGAGGTCAAGGATCCACAGAGAAGGTCCCCAGCGCTGACCCCGCAGGCTCCTGGATGGGAAGGGTGCTGCGAGCCCCTTACATAATGACGCGACAGACCGGAGCACATGTCAGCGCCGAACAAGCACATGCCGCAAACCCAGGCCTTGTTGGTGCTAGTGATAGACTACAATGAGAATAAATAGCATGGTATGCTCCAGTATGGGTTACAGTACAGTGAAACGCATTCCAGTAATCATGAAGTGTACCTTCGCAACAAGGAATAATATAGGATGTTATATTTATAGGGCCTATTTATAAGCCTCTATTTAAATCTTTTCTGATAGGCCCAGGCACCGGCCCAGACACCATAATGATTGGCGCATTTTTCTGTCCTTCAAAGGGGCGGGTTCTAGAGTCCGTTTTGCCTCAATGGGCTCTGGGATTGGCCAGCAGTGGCGTGGCAGCGCCTTCGATTGGCCCCAAGGGCCGTCCGTCGGAGCTAGTAGGCGGGGCAGGTGGCTGGCTGGTGCTGGGGCGGGCGGCCCCGGAATTGTCATTTCTTTGTTTCCGAAGGCGGAGGAGGCTCTGAACCCCCTCTTCCCGTCCCACCCCCCTCCCCCTGGTGCTGGCTCTATGTCTCTGTGACCGGCCCCAGGGGTAGAGTCCAGGCCCGAGGCGGGGCGGGCCGGCTGCGGCTGCGGTGAGAGACGGTGGCAGCGGCAGCACCCGGACCCCCAGCGGGAGGATGAAGCGGCGGAACGCCGACTGCAGTAAGCTCCGCCGCCCCCTAAAGCGGAACCGGATCACCGAGGGCATCTACGGCAGGTGAGCGACAGTGTTCACCTCCTCTGCTGGCCTGGGCCCCACGGCCCCTGGCCTCTCTGGAGGGGCCCGGCCCCGTTATGTAACCCCGACTAGGCCGCACGCCCGCGCCAGGGGCTCTGCCTTGGAGCACTGCACTGGGGGCCCTAGCCAGCCCACCGCGGGGTACGCCCCGGGGGCGCGGGGCGTGGCCGAGGGCAGCCGGCTTCGCAAGCCGGGCGCGGCAGGCGTGCTCGGGTTGAGGGAGCCGCGGAGCCGCCGTTGGGAGCCCCGGGGCCCGGGGGTGGGGGGGCGAGGGGGGAGGGGCGGTGAGCCCCTTCCCTGTCCGTGCCCCCAGCCAGCATTGCTCACCCTGAAGGCCATCCCGGGAGCTGACCGGCCTCCACTGGCCCCACAGCCCGTCTCTAGCTTGGGAATCGCCAGCCTGAGCTCGGAGGCTCGAGGACCATATGTATTGGGGGGAAAAAGGTTGACAAAGTTGGGAGCAGACAGTGTCCCCTCGGCCCTCCTCCAGACCGGGCAGGTGGCCACGTTGCCCCTTTTTTCACCTTTTACTTATTTTATGGGATCTCAAACTTGGCACCAAGGGCTGAAGCCGATTACACTCAAATCATGCCCTGTGGCCCCACTCCAGCCTTGAAAGGAGCTGATGATTATTTCGTCAGCAAGCGTTATCTTGACAGTTATGAGCGGATGGTTTTCTTCGAACCTTTCCAAAGGGGTTTTCTTCTAGTTCGCATTTTTTTTCTCCTAAAGAAAGGCAGTGTCCCTTTAAGTAGAAACAATTCAGTACACCAAGAGGGGGAGAAGGACAACAGGTCCATGGGGCAACTTAGGGACAATCACAGCTTCCCTGAGCAGAATTTGTGTACGACTGTTATTTTCTGGTTCTTCTCGGAATGTTAATTCTAAATGGTTCTTGCCTTGATAAAGAAATTATTTCAGTGGAGAAAGTAATTCGTTTACAAGGGAGAATTCTCAGCGTGTGAGTATAGGTTTAAATGCGCCCTCGTGTTGTTTTACAGTTTAGCTCTTTTAGCTGTGGGACTTAAGGAAGTACGTGAGGTAGTTTATGGTGCCCTAATTGTCTCAGCATAACTGTACACCTTGCACATGCTACTGTTTGCATGATTGGAATGAGTGCTTTTCACAAGCAGCTGGCTGTTGTCAAATCGGAGGGTTTCTTTATTTCCAGTTTAAAAGCATTAAGAGATCAAAGTGAAAAGTTCTTGAATATATTCTTATGTAATGAGCCATAGATCATAGGAATAATTCGTTCATTCAACAAATATATTCACTATGTGCCAGACCCTTTCTAGCCGGTAAGAGTACAGCAGTGAGTAAAACCAGACTCCATGCTGAATCAATCAAATCTGACCATTTTAACTGAAACTATAAAAGAAAACATTTTTTTTCTATAGATTTAATGGATGGAGGAGAGGTCCCTTCAAGTTACACACACTCTAATTCTTGAATAACAAAATGGCTTTTTTCCCCCTGGCTATTGAAAAAGATTTGAACAACTAAATATTAGTAGTGATACAAGAATAGAAGTAAGTATATACAGCAAAGTTGGTAGACAAAGGACATCTGTGGCATTTGATTAGCTGCTATTTACAGTCATATATGATGATGTACCTCCATTTAGAGCAAGATTGGCAGTCCTGCATTGTTTACATGTCTTTGTTATATTTCAACTTCTCTTTGTATTTGGACAAATATGCCCAGTTTAGTACCTGCCCCATTGTAACCACTCAGTCAGTGTGAGTAAATGTGAAGAGGTGGATTCATTGTCTAAAGAAGATTATTTTACTGGTAATCTTTTGCAATTTGAATTCTTATGTTAAAGATTAATAGTAAATATCTTATGCAAGTGAATTAGAATTTCATGTGTAAAATTTTAAGAAACAATCAGTGTTTCAGCTCTCAAATCTGTTTGGCATTGTTTAATTGCTAATAAAACACCTAAATATATTTTTACATCATATATCAAATTAGTGTTTCAGCTGTGTTTCTTAGTTTATATTATGGAGTATTGGACTGAAGAACAGGATCATAGGTTTGTTTTTTTCCAATTCTGTTTTCGAGAAGAGACTGAGAAGGGGTCTGGGCAGTGCGGGAATGGGGACAATCTGTAATAGTGTCAACAAGAAAAAAAATTTAAAATTATTTCTAAAGCAAACATAATGTGTGGGCTAGTTATAAATTGACGTTTGAGCTTGTGTGGATATCACATTTCTGTTGATCATCAAATTTAACTCTGTACTAAACTTTTTTGTATCATCTATTGCCCATTTTGTTTCTCAGCATCTAGCCAATTTTGGTCTCATTAAATAGAGAGCTTTCTTCTTTTTTGTTTCCCCCTGAGGCTCTGTTGACAATTTTGAGAACTACTTTGTCCACTTTTACAGCATAACTTTTCATGGACTTCTTATTTTCATGTTTTCAGTCTGTACAACTTTCTGAGCTTTGGTATAGCAAAGAGGCAGCTGTGGTGAAGAAAGCACTGGACTGCTGGCATCAGTAGACCTAGGTTCATTCTTAAAATCCCCCTTTGAAAAGGCAGGGAACCCCAGCTCTGATCCCCAGTTCTCTCATCTGTCCAATGAGTTTTGAAGACTAAAGGAGAAGTGTACAGTTTGTGAAACTCTTCAGATTCTAGCATGCTATAGAAATATTATTTGCCATGGTTTCATGTATTGGACTTTTCCTTTAAGGAGGAAGGAAAGACTGTAGGATTTGATACAACTATCAACAAAAGTCGAGTAGCCAAAACAAGTGTCAGTTGCTGCTTGGTCTTGTTGAAAGAAATTCTGTTGCTGATAATGCTTTTAATCATGGGCTCTAATCTGACAACTGTGACCAAGGTGATTGTCAAATGATATTATTACTGCCAGCAGAATGGTTGTGATAGAATTTTGTTTCAGGGCATGGTAGAAGGAAAATAGATTTTAGACATTATTTTAATGTGAGCTACATTTACATATATATGCCTAGCATTTGAAAATTGACTTGTTAGGAATATGTTATTAATAATCAAAAATGAGAGAAAGGAAACAGGAATGGTGATCATTTTCTTCTATATAATTAAGGGCTAAAATTCAGTGTCATTAAAAAAAAATCTGAGCCAGCACAGAGCCTGACACAGTAGGAATTCATTGTTCAGTAAATGTTGAATGAATTGATAAATGAGTATAAGCTAATCTATTCCACTGTTTTAAGAACCTGCATTGTTCAGGGAGTTCCGGAGGGTGAAGGGTATGACAGATAGTTCCTTGTCTTCAGGCAGTTTACAGTCCAGCAGGTCATAGTAATTCCCTCTTAAATTTGTGCAGTGGTTTTGAGGTTCTAAAGAACTTTGAGTTCTGTTCAAATAAAAGTATTCGTATTGAATTAAATATTAGTTTGCTATCTTAGTGGTTAACCTGATACATTAACAGCTTTATTTTGCCCTGTGCTATTTTATGGTGAAGTGAGGGGATATTTTCTAACACAAGTGAGATAGATGTGAAAGTACTTTGCAAGTTATGAACAATAGTTATTAAAAAGGGAATGTAAAATGAATAATTCTACTTAATGTTACACGTTGGGTTTTATGGCAGCGATTCTCTCCCTGGGTCTGCCTTCACACGGGCACCAGACACTCCCAACAGTCATATCCAATCACATGCCGTGGTTCTCCAGGTGAAGGGGAGTTGGTGTGCTCTGTGGATTTCACAAGCCTTAAGGGGATTCTGTGGCTTCACCCACCTTTCACCTTGCCATAGCCTTGCTCCCTTCCACCTGAAGTTCCTGCCGTAGGAAGATGAAGAGATAAGTGTGGTAGGTAGAAGACAGAAGTAGAAACATTGATGTTTCAAGTCTCTGCAGTTAAAATTGTTACTTACATAAGTAAAAGTAAGCATTTTATGTAAGGCATGTGTTTTAAGCTTCAGGAAACTATTTTATATCTTGGTTACTGGTGGTTGAAGACAGCACTTCTTCACTCATGAATCTATGAATACTTCTGTCACCAAGTGTGGTTCTGTGTGTAGCATGTTTCCTGAAGCTGAGGTAGTGCGATACTTTATATGTCTCTTACTTTTATTTATTTTTATTTTTATTTTTTTGGCTTAATGCCTTAAAACTATGACTGAGGAGTCAGGACTTTGCTGGCTGGCAAATATATATACAGGGTCTGGCAGAAGTAAGGCCTGCTCCAGTATGATTGGTAGGATAATAACATGGGTGTGATAATTTATAGTTTTAATTTGAACATTTCACCTAAAATGTCATATGGTGTGCTTGAGTGTGATATTGTTATGTTACAGAATTACAAGCTTATGATTTTGTAATAAAATAGGGGCGTTATTTGTGCCAAACTCTGGTATATAGGATACCTTTTCCCATCTTTGTTTCAGACAAGAGTTTCGGGGCCTTTAACTTTTTAAATGGTCAAAGTTTGCATCCTTTTTAGCTTCCTAATGTCCTTTTTCAACCCTTGTCTGAATGATCTGGTCTCCACAAATCTCTCTCGACTGCTTTTTCTGCCTCCTGAATGTTGTTTCCTAAGCCTAGTTTTAGGCTCCTTTGGGGTATGCTTATTAAAGCCACTGGAGGCAGACATGACCCTTGGCTGCCTTGATTTTACAAGTGTTCTGCAACTGAAATTTCAGATACTAATGTTGCAACCTCAAGCCTTCTGTTACTAGCCTTCTGGTGGACTCGGTAGGCTTTAAGTTCAATGCTGGACCTGACTTAAAAGTGATAAATTCAGTATTGTTTTAGAGGGGTATTAGTACAATGGAGAATTGAAATGTTTCACTAACCTCCCCAGTGAGGTGTTTAGCTAAACCCTTTTATTGGTAGTTTCGGTTAAACATATTAAAAAAAACCTGCCATAGTGGAATTTTGACCTTAATTTTTACTAGTACTATACTATGTTAAAAATAAAAAAAAAAGTATTGATACTTTCTTGCCTAGGCCAGTGTGGCTCAGTCGATTGGAGGGTCATCCCGGAAGCAAAAGGTTTGGGTTTAATTCCTGGTCGGGGCACATGCCTAGGTTGCGGGTTCCATTCCCAGCCCAAGTGTGCATGTTGCTCAGTCCAGGCCTGTTCGGGAGGCCGCCAACTGATGCTTCTTTCTCACATTGATGTTTCTCTCTCCCTTCCTCTTTCTAAAAGCAATAAAATTTTAAAAATGTCCATGGGTGAGGATTTAGAAAAAGAAAAGTGCTTTCCTCTAACTTTCATTTATGATTCTGAGCACTCTTGGCATTTAGTTTCATTAGATGTTTTAAAAATTCCTTTTAAGTTGCTGCTACCACTTGAAGCCGGGAAAGGAGGGAACATGATCTATTTTGGATTATTTGCTTAAAAGCTTCCTGTTTTATCAATGATACTCTCCTTTCTCTTCATATTGATTCCTTAAGGGCTTTCTTGAACCTCACTAGATTTGTAGATTGATTTTAATGGTAGCCTTAACTTATTTTTTCACTCTTATTACAGGTCTGTATATGGTAGACCCAGTTCATATTCTTAAGTACTTACATTTTCAGAGTTTTTTCTTTGTACATTTCTCCCAGATCTCCCTATTGATATTAACTCTTTGGGTTTTATAAGTATGTTTTGTTTTGTTTCATGTCATTTTCTAGGCTACCATCCAGGTGATACTTAAGGGCATGTAACAAGATATAACTTGTACAGTGTATATCTTATGGAATCTGGAGGGTCAGAAAGAGATTTTACCAACATAGTTAAGAACTCAAAGTGAAATACTATAATTGGGCTACTTTTCTTGATTTAATTTAGTGTACTCTTCAAATGTATTGATTACTCTCTAGGCTCTCTAGATTTGTGTGTACTTGGTTTGCTTGGATCATTTTCAAGAAGTAGGCCTGGAAGAAAAGTAGGTTTTCTGTTCAACCAGCTGCATAAGTGTAATGGAACATACCGATGGTAGAAACATGAATTCTTTGCTAGACTTTTTTTTTCTCCCATCGTGGATTCTTCAAATACCTAAGGAGTGATGACTTCTTTAAGGTCTCTTATCTTTAGGCACATGCATCCTGGTCCTGGAAACTTTCAAAGATTTAACCAGTTGTTAGCGTATATATGTTGAGGCATTACGTCTTTACTTTGGCATTTACCTAACTGACATCAAATTGACCTCAGCTCATCAACCTTCTAAGATGCCTGTCATCTGCATACTCTGAAACCCTTTCATAGCATTGGCCTCTGTTCCTTTGTGTTTTTTTTTTTCCCTGTGCTGCTGTTAAGGATGATGTGTTCACATTGGATCATGAGACTGTGACATCAAAAGTAATTTATCCTCACCCTGTCTCCTTTATTGCCTTTTATTTTTTTAGAGGTTTTGCATTTAGTAGTGGATTGAAATGGTGCAATAGCCCACTTTACATGTATCCATAGATACCCCCTATTCATTTGAGCTATTTGGGATTTGTTTCCTACCCAGCACAGGGAAGGTGGCTAGAAAAATCTCATTCTGTTTTTGTTTGCATCTCAGTATTTTTCTTGAACTGTATATCCCTTAGTGCCTTGCTCAGTTTTTAAATTGTATTATTACTTTGCTCATTTTCTTTTAAAAATTTTTTAAAGATTTCATTTATTTTTTTGAGAGAGGGGAAGGGAGGGAAAAAGAGAGAGAGAGAAACTTTGATGGATGAATCAGTTGCCTCTTGCACCCTCCCAACTGGGGACCTGGACTGCACCCCAGACATGTGGGAGTCCAACCAGCGACCTTTCGGTTCATAGCCTGCACTCAGTCCACTGAGCCACACCATCCAGGGCAAAAATTTTTTATTTATAGATTTGAGAGCGAGATGGGGAGAGAAACATTGATTTGTTGATCCACTTATTTACGTAATCATTGATTGAGTCTTCTATGTGCCCTGACTGGAGGTCAACAGACAGCTTTGGCATATTGGGATGATGCTCTAACCAACTGAGCTAGCTGGCTAGGGCATGTTCATTTTCAGTACTGAAGTCAGTACTTAGCCTGTCATGTATAGCAAGGACACTTGAACTCGAGCGAGAATGAGGACCATGTTCATGGTCATATAAAAAAATCCGGCCTTAGATGAGAGAAATACAGGGCTGGAGTCTTCCTTCTCAGATGTCATAAGTAGTATTTTCTTGTCTTTTTCTAAGCTTGACAAGCTGTAACTCATGGTTCATTGTATTTCTAACTATTTAAAGAAATGAGTTGTCTTATTATTTTTAAATTACATGTTTATTACAGTGACCATTCTGGGACTATGAATAGTGTTGGAAAGCTGTTTTCAGTTGTCCCATCTTTTGTGCCATTATATCATTTCTGTAAAGAACATTTGATTTTGAAATTTTTTTCTACAGAGCTTCATCGTGTGTTTACAAATTATTTACAAATTTATAATTTATCAATTAAGATACGGTTTATTCTCTCATAAAGTACATTTGCTCATTTTTTAAAAATTTGGTGCTGTTGGAGAATTAAAGAATTGTGTAACTTGAATATGCATGAAGGAAGAGATATAAAGAAGGAAAATAATATTTATTGAGCATCAGGTGTGAGGTGAGAAACTCCAGTGTGATGGATCAGCATATGGGCTTTAAATTCATTAAAATTTGGGTTCAAATAATGTTCCTGAACTCGAGTTCATTTATCTGCTTTCACCCTCAGTTTTCTTAGCTGTCAAATGAGGATAGTAAATATATCACGTACTTTATAGGATTATTATAAGAATAATTGAGATAAGTCACAAAATACTTAGCATAGTGCTTGACACAGGCAAGTTGCTTAAAAAGTTATTTGTGGTTTCTGCTATTCCTGTAATATTTTTATCTTCATCTTCTTATTTAGTTCCAGTAAGGATGTATAAGTATTTTAGCTTTGGCTTCACAGAGAGAAAACTGAAGTTGCTGGAGGTTTAGTTACTCTGATAGAGAACCACATCTGTCCAACCCCAAAGTCTGTCCTCTTTTTGTGTTATTGTCTTGTGTAGTTCCATCCTTTCTGAATGGTGTTAATGTGTAATAACTTACATGATCCTCTTGAACTCACCACTACATGTAGGGAAAGATCATTATCTTCGTTTTCCAGGTGAAGCAACCGGTACCGAGAGTGTCTTATACAAGGCCATATCTTTCTATCTTCCTACCTACCTACCTATCGATATAAAGAACATTAGTGAGATAATTACTGAAATTTGAATAAGGTCTATAGGCCACATAATAGTATTGGGTTGGCCGAAAAGTCCATATGGGTTTTTCCATAAAATAAAAGAAATCTTATTTTCTTTTAATAAAAGTAAATAAGAAAAGTAAGTATTCACAAAAAAAGTTTTGGTTTTCTAACAAAGTTTCAGGTCTCCATTCTCTACCCGACAGCACTTTTGCTGATAGCTGTATGACCAGTCACATGTCTCTCAGGTGACAGGAGATTCAGTTTTCAAACAAATCACTTCTTGAACAGTTTTGGGGAACGAATTAAATTCGAAAACCAAGGTTCCACTGTTCCGTACCACACAATTCTTGAAACCTTAGTGATTTTCATTCTAGGTTTATTTTTTGTTTTCAAAAATTTCAGGTTTATTTTTCCCATTTAAATTGGGCGTATTTCACACTGTTAGATTTGTCATTGCAGCGGCTGTGTGTGTTTATGTCTGAGTTTGCGTATGTGTATGTGTGTAATTGACTGTGGAAAGGTTGTCTTCGCAGTCTGCTGGGGGCTTAGAATAGAGAAGAGAAATAGGCAATAGCTCAGGTCCTCGCGGGCTGCGCTTTTCTGGATCTGACACAAGGACGTGGTTGCAGAATGCAGCACTAGTTTCAGTCCGTTTTATCTTGAGGCTCACGCACAACTTTCTGTACTCCACCGTCTTATGGTATTAGAAATTAAGACAGAAAAACATAAAACAATTAGTAGTTCTTGTAAAAGTAACAGTAATAAATCCATGAGAAGAGTGATGTGGTTTTATATTTTTCCAGATTTCTTTAATGTCAGGCTTAACAGAAGACACTTTGAGAACCCCTACGGTAGTCAGAGCCAGTGGCAGGTGGGCCAGTGGAGTGATAGTTTGGCACCCAGAGCAAGGCTGATGGGAGTCGTTTCTCCCTTAAGAAGAATAGTCAGAACTGATTGGGAGCATGTGCTTGATAATCCTTCAGGCAGAAGCTGCATTTGTTGTCTTTGTTGATGTTGCTTTGTTAGGCACCCTTCCCAGTCACCTGTGAATTCCCGCTCCCTCTGCCTTCCGTGTAAGTGTACTTGGATAAAAGCCCTACTGTGAACACTCCTGTGCACTGCAGGTCATTTGTCCAGTGTCTGCAGTATGCAAGGTCCCGTGCTGTGCACTGAGGGTAAAGCAGGGAGCAAAGTGGGCAGGACCTTAATCACACAGAATGCTAATTAGAATTTTGACTATTCTTACAGCACAGCGTGCTTAGGTAAGCATGTAATGGGGTAACTGTCTTCACTTTGGGTCAGGGAGTGCTTCGTTGAGCAAGTGATATTTATGCTGTGTGCTGAAGGGTGAGTGGTAATGGAAGTGTATCTCACAGAGTTTAAATTGTACTTAGGTAGAGATTTTGTCTATGCCTCAGAAAGAAATGTAGAAAAATGGAACAATTAACCCTAGACAATTTAAATATTCCCAGTTGAGGGAGGTACACCTAACAGTTTGGAGATCAGTACTGATTATCTGAGTAGATCATTGTTTTCTTTCTGAGACATTCTGAAATTCAGTGGAAGCTCCATGACAATGAAAAGTTTATACTGTAGACCAGTACTTCTCAAGTTTTAATGTATGCACAAAGGGCCTAGGGAGTCTGGCTAAAATACAGGCTTAGATTAAACAAGCCTGGTGTGGGCCCTGAAATACCGCTTTTCTAAAAAGCTTATACATGATGCTCATGCTGCTGGTCCGTGGGCCATACTTTGTGCAGCACGACTGTAATCACACGTAGTAAGACTTTAGAAGTAATACCAATTGGATACGAGGCTGGATGAATATCGTAGAGGTGATGTCCAATAGGGAGCAGTATTTCTTTTTAATTTCTTTATCCTCACCTGAGGACTTTTTTTTATTGCTTTTAGAGAGAGAGGAAAGGAGAGAGAAACATCAATGTGTGAGAGACACATTGATTGGTTGTCGTCTGTACACAGCCAGATTGGGGCTTGGACCCACAACCTAGGTATGTGCCCTGACCAGGAATCAAGCACCCAGCCTTTTGGTTCCGGGACAGTGTTCCAACCAACTGAGCTGCACCAGCCAGAGCCAATGGGGAGAAATATTTGATAACAGAAAACAAAGCATTTTGGTGCATGTATCGTGCTACCTGCAGAAAGCTAAAAGCAATTCACTGTTACTATTACAGAGATGACAGAAAAGCTAGGGATTGAGATAGATGGCCACTAGCACAGCCAGTGAAGTATTCCAGAGTTATTTCTGTGGTGAGGACCAAGTGAACTAAATGATCATTAGTCTGCCTAGAGGAAAGGTCAGGGACTGAGGATTGATGGCCGCCTCGTGATAATTATGTGGACTCCACAAAATGATCTAAGTGACAAGCAGCTAGAGGTACTAGAGAGGAAAGTGCACTTTACTTGGAAAAAGAAGACTGTTTAATACTACTTTTCATTATTCATAGATCATTAATCCATAGATGGAGGGTACTGCTAAATAGATTCAGGTAAAAAAGTGGGTGTAAATGGCAAAGGTAGGAATAGAATGGGGGAAAGGAAGCTTATAGTTCATGTCCACTTTGAAAGAGTCACCACCATTAAGCCTGTTAATTGCACATGTCTCGTCTCTTTATTTCACTGGAATCCAGAACAGAAGCTTATAAGACCATCAGAAGACATTACTGGTCTGCCCTTGTTTCATATATCATTGTGAAACATATCTTTTGGTGCAGTTATGCTCTTAAGGTTTTGTTTGAAATGTTTTATAGTTCTTAGTAAATTTATTTGGATCGGAGAATTAAAGTAACATCAAGTTAGCCTGTCATATTATGAACTGTATGTATAAAATATTTTATATTTAATCATATTTTCTCCCTGGTTTAAAAGAAACATTTTGGAATGCTATAATGGCTTAAAAACACATCTATTTTTTCCCCCTTTTAGGATGTCATTTCTTTAGATTTCACAAAATCATATGACCTTCAGTATATTTGAAGAAAGGAATCAGGGTTTCTACAGTGATAAGCAGTTATTTTAGGTTGACTTTTAACTTTTGTACATTAATCTATAGAAGGATAACAAAAAATTTACTGATAAAGAGGGATAAAAGAATACTGAATTAGGCAATTGTCATAAAGCTTTTTAAAACCCTGTAAGACAGAATTAATAGAATTCAAGACTCGTCCTAGAGTAAAATCATCTTTGTTAATTAGATTGCATCTTGATTTTCGGACGCAGGCCCACCCAAAGGGGCCTGAGGAAAACCGATAGTGTGGCACATGTTTGTGAAAAACTGCGTTTCCTTAGACATCTGTGCTTCTAAACTGTGACTCAGTAAGAACTGGATGTCAAGGAACATCAGAGTTATGAGAGTAGTAGTTTGAAAAGGTATGAAATGGGTAAAAGGAAACCCCCATGAAGTTACAGAATTGAAAAAGAGTGGTCACGCCCTGGCAGGAGGGCTCAGTTGGTTGGAGCGTCATCCCGATAGTGCAAGGGTACAGGTTCAACCCCCCATCAGGGCACACACAAAAATCAACCAATGAATGCATCATAAGTGGAACAACGAAATCAATTTTTTTCCTCTCTCCTTCTCCCCACTCCTCTCTCTCTAAAAAAATCAAATAAAAAATAAACCAATACAACTTTTTAAAAAAAAAAAGAAAAGAAAAAGAGGAGTCACTGTAACAAAGATAATCTTTTTCACATTGGCCTAGATTGAAATGATTGAGTACAGGCTGCCATTCTGAGGATAATACTATCTAAACAGTGACGCGGAAGGTTGCCGGTCAGACTGGGATCCAGCCACGCCTTGGGAGCACTGAGGCAGAGAACAGTTGGTAGTGCTCTGCCTTCTCCGTCTGCAGAGTGGTGTGACTAGAGACATGAGGTGCAGCTCCATTCCAGAGACAGCCCCATGGGAAGAAGGATTCATTAGAGAAGTAAATGCCATTTCTTAAATGCCTTAGAAACATGGATGAGGAGCTATTATTTATTCTTTAAAACCTAGAAACAATTCTAGAAACAAGGAAAAAATTCTTTTAGTTTTAAAGCCAAGCAGCTTGGCAATCTAGTTGCAAACTTTATTTGTGCTCCCGAATGCCTGTGTTAGGGGAAGCTCTGCCCACAGAGGTGAGAGTAAGTCTACCAAGACATGATCTGCTTGGGGAGGAAAGTTGGCCAATCTCTCAAAGGAGAAGGGCCAGGAGCCTTTTCCTCAGTGGGCTTTTATTGGGTTCAGTTTGCACAGGAAGCTCATTAGTCATTGTCAGGCAGTAAGGATCAAACAATAGATAACATACAAAGAACTATGAGGGCTTATTCTGAGTCAGGGTTAGTTAGCTGAAGGGCTATAAAACTTTGGGAAACAAACTCATTTCATGCTTGGACCCTTATCAGAAAACTGAGGACAGTCTTAGCAAAACAGGTTTCACAGGATTTTGTACATTCTTTCTTAGGCCCGATTGCCCCAGGGAACCTGCCCTTTCCAGCACAGGGCTGCACCGCCCTTTGTCATTGTTTCAGGCTTGAGTCAGTCAGGGGAAGTAAGGCAGCCAAGAGATTAGGAGACTTCCTGCAGACAGAATGAGGACTCAGGCTATGTCAAAGTTGAGGAGCGAGGGTCCATCACCCCCTTGTTCTCTAGCCCCCCAAGTCCTTCCCTGAGGACCCCTTCGTGACCGTGACTGTCTTAGGTCATTCTTCCCTTGAGGAATCTTACCCATCATTGGCTAACTAGTCATCCGTTTGGGGCCAAGCAGGGTGAAGTAAAACGGGGCAGTACGGTGCCCCTGCCAGGGAAATAAACTTTGTCTCCTTATTGGCTTAGGGTCCCAAAGTCTTTTTACTCAGCCTTAGCCATGAGGGATTACAGTTTCTGAAACCAGGTAGGGTGGTTCCCAACACCTGTGTGATTCAGTTCCTTCTCATAAAATTTGCCTTGCTCTTCACTGGACTAGTGATGGGATTTAATGAGTGAGAATGAGGGCCCTGTCTTTATCTGGCTAATGTGACTCTAGTGAAATGAAACTAAAAAGGCAGGATTTAGGATTCCAGCCTGTGTTCTTCTGGTTTGCCTTAGTCTCCTCTATTCTTCAGTAAACCTCTTAATTGAAACTTACTATCAAGCCCCAAAAGTTCTACCAAGAATTAGTATTGGAAATTGACCGTAACTGCAAATTATGTATATCATTATGATACTGTATCATTGAGGGCAGTATGTGTTGTTCTTAACATCTTTTCCTGTGTGGCTTCAGAGGGCACAGAAAGAGTCCTCAGTGTTGGGTCTTGTTTTTGTTATTTCCTCCCCCAACCCAGGTATAAGTCTTTTTGTACCTTACTTTATTTCAAAATTATCTATTAAAAGTCGTGATTTGTTGTTGCTGGTATATTTACAGATAATTAATTTAATCACATCATTATTGGAATATTCATATTGCAAAACACCATGCAAGGCTCTGGCCCAAGTGAAAGTGAATTTTATTTCCAATCCATCTATTTTAGAAAACCTTCTAAAAAAACCCTGAATTTAACCTGCTCCAGAATCCATAGGGTTAAGGGCATGGAATTTAGGGGTTATTCATAGGTAGAATCTGAAGGCTCCTAGTGTCTATTATACAGTTAACAAACTAGAAGAATGGACTTTTAGATTACATAAAAAGTGTTTTTTTAAATACGTTCCCTTCCCTTCTTTTGAGTTGTGCAGTGGTTAGATATATGTTCTGACTGGTTTGGCAAAGTGTGTTTCTATTTACCATAAATCCAAAGGGAAGTGGGAGCACACATTTATAGAACAAGGCTGGGATGCTTTAGGTTTTTTTTCTTTAATGTATATTTTTTGTGCCCTCACAGCCCTTAGTGTTGGCATCTGCTCCCTAAGTTGGTTTCTGGCTATTTGGGGAAGTCATTTGTTTTTAATTCCGTTAGTGCAGATGAAAACTACATAGAGAGGCAAGAGGGGAAGAGGGGGTGGGAGGGAAACAGGATTCTTCAAGCATGTGGGGATGTACATAAAGAATGTCACAGACTTCAGACAGGTGTGGAGGGGAGGGGAGCAGCAAACTGGAAGCCTTTCCACTGTGGCATTTTCTTCTGTTGAAGGACAGCTTGAACACTGTCATTTTGAGAGTGCTGCAGTATTTCGAAGTCAGAAACTTAGCACATTTTAAAATAGTGGTGAGATTTAATTTTTTCCATCTTAAATGGAATTAAGTATATTTGGCCACCATCTTACTTTGATAGCTGTGGGTCCCAGAATGAACCCCAGAGCTTTTAAAATGTAGATGGGCCACAGCGGGGTCTCCTTTTGTCCTTTATCTCCATTGTTTTTGTGGCGTATGAAGATCTTTTTTGTCTCTTTTAAGCAAAACAATGTGTTTTTCTCTTTCTAGCTCTTCACAAATGACCTGGAATTAATTCTTTATTTTTTCTGTTTTGCAGTACATTTTTATACCTGAAATTTCTGGTAGTGTGGGCACTTGTCCTTCTGGCAGACTTTGTCCTGGAGTTCAGATTTGAATACCTGTGGCCATTTTGGCTTTTCATCAGAAGTGTCTATGATTCCTTCAGATACCAGGGACTGGTATGTTTATTAACACATGAACTTAATAACTCTTCTAAGAAAATCTTCAACAAATCATAATGAAACTGTTTAAAGTAGATTTTATCAGTTATACTTAGGTGACTGTTGAGCTAAATTCGGTCTGTGGACTAACACTGGCCTCTAAAGCTATTTTGTCTAAACCCATTGATCAAATCATGACCCCTCCTCCTCTGTCACTGCAGAGCAAAGAAGGGGAGGGAAGGAGGTCTCAGTGAGGGGACAGAGTAGCAGAGGAAGAATTGCCTAGTTCCACTCTGAAGTATTTCTGGGGCCCCTTGCACTGTGTTCGTGATTGGCTTGCAGTTAGAGCAGTGCTTCCCAAACTCTCTGGTCTCAGAACCTGTCCATATTCTTAAAAATTATTGAGTACTCACTCCAAAGAGCTTTTATTTATGTGAGTTGTATCTATCCATATTTACTATATTAGAAATTAAACAAAAATTTGAATATTTATTCATTCACTTAAAAACAACAAAATCATTCTGTTAATACAAATTAAATCTTTTAAATGAGAAGTAAATTTATTTTCCAAAACAAAAAATTGGGTGATTGACTACAGTTTTGCAAGTTTGTATAATGTCTGGCTTAATGGAAGACAGCTGGATTTTCCTATCTGCCTCTGAACTCGGTGGATTATAATATCACATATCATGTAGCTTCTAGAAAACATCACCATGCTCCTGAGTGAATGAGTGTGGAAAAGGCAGATAACATCTTAGTATTACTATGAAAATAGTTTTGACCTGGAAGACTTGCTGAAAAGATCCCAGAAACCCCCAGGGACCTCAGGACCATGTGTTTTGAGAACTACTGACCTTGTGGTTCTGTTGCGTTACTTAGCCACCTCTTAAACCTATGTCTCTTCCACCTGGGCCCGGTGCTTTGGCCAGAACAAATCCATGCCTTGAAGAGACGGTTTTGAGCTCCTATCCCATTGGTAATAGGTAGAGGTACCTCCAGAGGAAGGCTTCATTATTAAAATATTAACATCATAATTCTTATTACTAGTATGGTTCGTCTGTACTCCAGAAGCCTGTCCTTTAAGAATGAGGCTCTTTCGGAATGTATTGTGAGGAGAGGAGACTTCTCTGTGTTAAAATTCCAGTCGTTAGATGACCCACCTGTGGAGTCCAGGTGACCTTACTGTGAACCGACTTCATTTTGCTCTAGTCCATTTATTCTTCATGTTTTGAGGCCATAAATAGGATTACTCCTTAGTATTAAATTAACCACTATTTTTATATGGTTGATTTTAAATGTTTAAAATTTCCTGTTATAATTTTCTCTGTAGTTATTGCATGGAAGTTTTAGAGATTTTGTCTGACATGCTTTTATCCTCTGTTTGAAAATAACAAGTTCTAAGATGTGTTTTTTGTTTTGTTTTTCCCTTTAGGCCTTCTCAGTGTTTTTTGTTTGTGTAGCATTCACATCAAATATAATATGTCTGCTGTTTATCCCCATACAATGGCTTTTTTTTGCTGCTAGCACGTATGTGTGGGTTCAGTACGTATGGCACACAGGTAAGTCTTATTGGTTTCCCAGACAGAGATCTTAGATTCAGACTCTTTAAATGTGGTGATTAATCTTTGAATAAATTATTTAGAGTTGAGTTCAATGCAGGCAATTTAAAATTGTCTTTTCCTAATAGATTATAATAAATTGTGTCTTTAAAATATATTTTATCTTTTTCTCATTGTTGAATCAAGAGTTTAAGCCTTTATGATTTGATATCTTGATTGTAACTGTCTCATCATTTTTTAAAAAAGCTTGACTAGTTGAAATGTTATTTGGTACAAGAATCCCCACAGCATCCCTTGCATGTGGTGCTTAATCTCTGATTGAAAACCTGTAGTGACAAGGAATGCATTACTGCTGTTTTGGGGCAGCGATAATAGGAACTTCTTTCTCATACTGAGCCAGAATTTTCTTGTGACTTTTTTTACACTTTTGACCCAGTAGGTCTTGACTATTTTGGGGCTCACTGATCTCTTAGAAGATGTAAAAAGATTTTCCCCAGAAAAAAATATATGGGAATGTACAGAACTTGTCCTTAAAATTTCAGGGAGCCTACAGGCCATCCCCTCAAGGCCAAACATCGGACCCCACCCCACCCCCGCCGCATTAGAGCCACACTGAAGGAGTGTAACCTCCATCCACGTTAATATTTCTTTAGAGTTAGAGGCACCGTCATTCTCTCAAGTCTTCTTTTCTGTAGGCAAAACTCCTCTGGTTTCATCAGCGTTTCCTCGTGTGTTATTGTAAGCACTTCACCATTTTGGTCTCCCTAGTTCTTAGTGGTTCTCTTAACCAAAATTTACAATTTCAGGCATGTTGTGACTTGAATGGAGTTACATAGTCACTTCCCTTCTTCTTAGAGCTATACTGCTCTTTCAAACTGAGATAAGATGTTTTGACAGCTCCCTCCACTGTGAAAGCCTGAATGCGGGATACATGAGGATATGAGAACTGGCTCCCAGATCATTTAACTTGCCTGCAAAACCGCATGAAAGTTGATTCGTAGGCCTAGCTGCAACCTGGAGGATTTTGACCACTTAGGGAGCGCCAACTAATACAATCTCTCTGGAGCAACATTCATCCTCTTCTCAAGGGTGCTAAGAGGATGATGTTGGCCCTCGTAGAAGACACAATTCAGCTATTATTTAAAGTACCTACTCTGAGCGTAGTTTTCTCCATCTCCATCTTTACCACTCTTTCATATAGGATTGATTTGTAAGCTAGCATCATGGCCTCTTAGTCTGTTTTCCTTTAACTAAAGTGATTTTTCTGCACACACCAGTTTTTACTTGTATTTCTTTGTCTTGGGCTCAGTTTCTAGAGAGTTGCCATTTACGGTTGTCATTCACTTTAGGTCTCAAATTCTTTGTCATATGAAAGTGGAGTAATCTAGATAATGTTTAAGGGAGCCCTCCAGCTCAGATAATCTGTGACTCTGACGAACTATTCTCATTCCCTAAGTTACTTTAATAATGTCTCAGTAGTTGAGGGAAAAAAAATACTCATGTAACTATTAATAGAACCTATTGGGAAGGAGTTCAGTGAGTGACTCACAGGGCAGCAACGAAGCTAAGATCATAAATGATACTTGCCTCTCTTTAGCCCTGGGCTCAGAAGTGTATGTTGGAATAGCTAAGCTGTGAAGTATGTTTTAATTAGGAATGATTAGTGCTCAGGTAGACAAACAAAACAGACTGTGTTCTTACTGGGCCCGACAGATATGAATGCAGTTTATATAACTTGGGATTAATTTCTCTTCCAGTTGTTAACAATTTTAAATTCTTTTTTAAGAATATTAGGAATATTAGGAATTTGATGAAATTATGTATTGCCACAAAAGAAGATAATACTATATTATAAACTTCCCTTGCTATTAAGAGGGAAAAAATAGGACACAAAACTTTGTGTATGTGACTATCACACTTGTTCAAAAATGTTTTTCAACATAGTTTTATTATGTTATTTGATAGGTTTAGAAATACAGGTATTTTGTCCAAATTTTTCTTTTTTTTTCTGTAATGTGTTTATGTTTATGATAACTTTAGCAATTGATTTTTAAGAGGCATTTTGAAATGAATTTGAAGGTGCATTATCCTAAAGGTTGATATCCATCTTCTTACATTATAAAAATACCTTTGCATGTGTGTGAGTGTTAAATCTGCAAGAACGATTGAGTCCTTTAGCTACCTTCACAGAGCTTGGGGTGTGTTCCTTCTTCACAGACTAGGTCTAAGGGGACTTAGGGTTATTCTCCTTAGAAGCAGACTGTATCATCTCTGTAAACTTGGACCCAATTTGTGTAAATTCTGGGTCTTACTTTACTCTTCAGTAAAATAAGGAAATTGGACTAAGTGATCTTTTTTCTAATTCCAAAATTCTTGATGTTTTTTGTTTGTTTGTTTCATCCCAAAGATCCTTAGCAAAAAGCCCTTTAGTCCTTCAGGTGACTAATTTTTTCCCTCCTGTTCTCTCCTTTGTAATTTGCGTGCCTTATACAGTCTCAGAGGCGCTCTTTCCACAGTTACTGGACCTCATGCCTGTGTAGCCCATCTTTGTAAAATACCCCATTGTTAGTCACACCCTGACAAAGATGGACCTAGTCCGCAGATATTGAATAGTGTTCCACTATTTGCATTTTATTTATTCTGTTTTGAGATGCTTTTTCCTCCCTTGGAAATTGTTTTTAATTAAAAAGGAACATGAGCTTGTAGTTAGGAAAATAAATTTCGAACAGTACTTAAATGTTAAAACCATTTCTTTGCACTGTAACTCATTCTTACTTAATTATTTATTTACGTACTTACTTTTAGAGAGAGGGGAAGGGAGGGAGAAAGAGAGGGAGAGAAACAGCCATGTGCCAGAGAGACATGGATTGGTGCCTCTTGCACGCCCCCAACCAGGGACCTGCCACACAACCCAGGCATGTGCCCTGATCTGGAATCGAACTGGCAATCTTCCAGTTTGCAGGCCAGCACTCAATCCAGTGAGCCATACCAGCCAGGGCTAATAATTTATTTTTTTACATATCACTTCATATTAATACAAATTTTCATTCTTTTAAAAGCTGCATTATATGTTATTATATAGATTAACCAAAATTAAACAGTTCCCTATTGATAGACATTTAAATTAATTCCACATTTTTATTTTAGCAAATAATAATGCAGTGTATATTCTTATATATTTACCCCATGGCTCTTTTATATTTCTGTAGGGTAAATTTCTGGAATTGGAATTTCTAGGTCAAAGGTACAAGTATTTTAAACTTAATTGCATTGCTAAATTGCCTTCTAAAAAGTATGTCTCAATTTACATTATTGCCAAATATGAGAATGAACTTTGCTCACACCTTCCTTATACTATTACATGTCTTTTAAATTTTTACTTAGCCAATAGATTAAAAAAATGGAAACTAATTTTTAAGACGGGACTTGTGTCTTCTAATCAGTAGTAAAGTTAAGCATCTTTTCATATGTTTAAAGCCTTCCATGTGTTTTCTTTTTTTACTTGCATTTATTGCCCCTCCACTGATTCATTGGAGCTCTTTGTATGCTAGGGCCATAACTTCTTTGTTTTATATATATTGTAAATATTTTCTGCCAGAATGTTTGTCTTTTATTTCTGCCTAAGATTCCGCAGTATCTTTTGTTATATAAAGCTTTCAGTTTGGATTAAATTGCTTCTTAATTGGTTTAAAAGTCTTAATGGAACTTACTGTAGCTAAACTAGTCTTTGAAACGACCCATCTGTTCTGTTAGTTACTGTACCGTTGATGTTTGTCTCTGTGCTGCTTTCCCACAGAAAGGGGAGTGTGTTTGCCCACTGTGTCCCTCTGGATACTCTTCGTTTATATTGAAGCAGCAATTAGATTTAAAGATCTTAAAAATTTTCATGTAGACCTTTGTCGTCCATTTGCTGCTCATTGGTGAGTATTATGTATATTCTCAATCTATAATTCAGTTCGGTGTTTTTAACGTAAATGGTAAGTTCGATGGTAAATATTTTGCTTAGAGATTTTACATGAACCCAGAAGACCACTTAAACATGGTGGTAAAGAGCCTGAGCCCTCTATTCAGGCAGATAAGTGTTCTAATCCCAGCAACAGTCCCCTCCGGGCTTTGTTGCCTTGGGCATGTCACTATCTCTAAGCCTTAGTTCTCTAACCTGTATATTGGGGACCTATCTCATTCATGGGGTTGTGGGAAGATACATCCTTGATGTATCTGGATGATGCTCTAAGGCTTAAAGTATTTTCTTTTTTACTCAACTTAATGCCAAGTACAAATGTATCTATTTTTATTATAATCAGATACTGATTTCCAAAAGTCTCGATAACATATATGGCTATTTCATAAAGCTTAAATGAACTTATAATTTTCTTAACTAATTTACAAAAGCAAGAGAATATTATTAATAAAATTTAAAGGAATATTATTTTTTCTTATGAAATGTAAATGAATATTAAGATATTTTATTCATTTAACCTTAACCATGAAACATTTTTTAAAACTCCTCACCAGAGGATATATATTTATTAATTTTAGAGAGAGAAGAAGTAGGGGGAAGAGAGAGAAACATTGGTGTGAGAGAGAAACATCAGTTGGTTGCCTTCCATAGGTGCCCTGGCTGGGGCTCAAACCCTCAACCTTTTGATACACAGGTGGCTCCACCCAACTGAACCACTGGGCCGGGGCAGGTGAAACAGTCTTTAAAATGAGCTTGATTCTTATTTAGATCTATTGTGGAAAGCACCACCTTAATGTGTGTTTCTTTTGTATATACCAGTTTTTGCTAATACTAAGGCAGAAACCAAGATAAACAGGAATCAACTGAAAAAAATAGTTTCCAGCCCTGGCTGGTGTAGCTCAGTGGATTGAGCACAGGCCTGCGAACCAAACAACCGTGGTTTGATTCCCAGTCAGGGCACATGCCTGGGTTGCAGGCCAGTTCCCAGCAGAGGACGCATGAGAGGCAACCATACATTGGTATTTCTCTCCCTCTTTCCCTTTCTTCCCCTCTAAAAAAGATAAATAAATTTAAAAAATCTTTTAAAATTTAAAAAAAATACAACTTACTTTAAAAAAATAGTTTCCAGTTTTTTAAAGTCTTTTCACAAATAAGTGAAGTAAATAAACCTGGTCAATAAAACTTGTCACTGAAATTGGTAGTGAGGTCACTTTTAGACTAATTATGATTAATAAGTTTTAAAATTATTAAAGTTTAATATGAGTTTTGACAGTGCTTTCAGAGGCTTTGAAACAGACCGGTGAGTTGAATGAAAATACTTGAACTTTTTATCCCAGAGATTAGAGTTGTAAGTACAGCTGTTAATTTGGTGTCACAGACTGATAATATCAGATACTTATTTAAGTGATGGACTATTTATGAAATAATTTTCCAGGAATAGCTGGTGATAGTACCCCTCAATCAGCAAGAAGATTAAATTAGTCACCTGAATTTGACCCTGTCTTCTGGTATTAAAAACCAAATGATGTCCTTTTGATTTTTTTTTAACGCTTTTAATGTTTTCTTGTGACCCCTTATGAAATCTGTACCCTGTTAGATCTTGAAAGCCTACAGATGCTCAAGTTCTAATACTGCCCAAGGCAGTTCAGTATTAATCAGCGGCATTAGCCACTGTATCCAGCAGCACTGCAGTACTTCTTGAGTTAGTTTGAAGAATGCCGAAGTCTGACGGGCAGCCTTCTGTCTAACAGTCCTACTCTTTCCTGGGGGTTTGTTCTACGTGCCAGCCGCTTCTGATTTCCACAGCAAACATCACATTTATTTATGTGTTCACCGAATGCTCAACTGTCATCATCATTGAAAATTTATTTCTTAATCTCAGTCACAGGTGTCCTCATGTGCTTGATACACATGTTTTTTATTGTTAACTTGGAATTACTGGCTGGATTGTCTTTCTTTCTAGTATTGGGTACCCTGTGGTGACTTTGGGCTTTGGCTTCAAAAGTTATGTAAGCTACAAAATGCGGTTAAGGAAGCAAAAGGAAGTGCAAAAAGAGAACGAATTTTACATGCAACTTCTTCAACAAGCCCTCCCCCCAGAGCAACAGATGCTACAGAAGCAAGACAAAGAGTCCGAGGAAGGTAGGTCTTTACCCTAAAGCTGATGGCTCAGTGCGTTAGTCATTATTATATGGCAGGACTTCTTTTTCATTAAGTTGCTAAGGTTTTGGAAGATTAGCAAGGACTTCCTGTTTTCCAGTATTCCTTTTTTAGGGCCATTGATTTGTTTGGTCATGAACTAGAGCGTAGGTGCTGTTTTCTACTTAGTATATGAAGACCATGTGCCTTTAAATATGTGTCTTTTATATATTTTATTTTTATAGCTTATTTAATATTTTAGTATTTTATTTGTTAATAAGTATTTTAAAGTATTTATTCTCAGTAGCAAAATAGTATGTATAATTACATGAATTTGTAACTGAAATAAGTCAAGAATCAAAGCTTACGTAAGATAGAGAAGTAGACAAACAAAATTGTCTTTTTAAAAGTCAAAATTTTTCTGAATAGAGCAAAGGTGAATAGGTTCCATTTTAAATGCTCCATATAATACAGTATGGAACTTAAATTGACCCTTTTCTGTAAGGACTTCTCTAATAAGCATATACCGTAATCAATTCAGTAGATGAATTGACAGCAGTTTTTTGTGGGGTTTTTTTTGTTTGTTTGAGAATTGAAAGTTTGGGGCCACAGTTTTGGTTGCTGTATGCCAGATCGTGTTCTCGGCTGTGGTGTGAAAATGCGTCTTCAGGTGGACCGTGACAGACTGGAATGTGTAGACCTAATGCAGAAAATTTTTTACAAGTTTCCTAGTAAATGATACAGACTTCTTCTTATGTCAACTCTAGAGTCAAGAAAAAACATGCCCTAGCTGGTGTGGCTCAGCGGATTGAGCACTGGCCCGTCAACCGAAAGGTCACTCACTGGCTAGATTCCCAGTCAGGGTACATGCCTGGGTTGCATGTGAGAGGCAACCGATCCATGTATCTCTCGCACATGGAAGTTTCTCTCCCTTCCCCTCTCTAAAAGTAAATCAGTAAAACCTTTTTAAAAAATGTAGATGCCTTGTATTCTTTTTTAAAAAGATTTTATTGATGTATTTTTAGAGAGGGGAAGGGAGGGAGAAAGGGAGAGAAACATCGGTGGGTTGCCTCTTGCACACCCTCCAACTAGGAATCTGGCTGGCAAGCCAGGCATGTGCCCAGAGTGACTTCTTAGTTTGCAGGGCAGGTGCTCAGTCCACTTAGCCACACCTGCCAGGGTAGGGCTCTAACATCACGCTTTTTTTGTTTCATTTAATCTCTCTCTTTTCAATAAAGTTATCAAGTTTGTTTAACTCAAGCACCTTTTAAAATATGGCCTCTTAAGAATATGATCTGCCTGTGTCCTCTCACACCAGTGATAGACAAGTTGGATTTGACTGATAAGTGAAGTGTGACTTAATTATAAAATCCTCATCTTATTTTTGAGGCAAAACCTTTAATAGCTTGGTATTTAGAAATGATGGCAGTTTTCTGAATGTTCAGCTTCACACATTTATTTGGATTTGCTTTGTGAAGTTAGCATAACATAGTATAGTTACTGCTTCTAAATGAGGTTGCAAATTAATGCAGTGAGTTTCTAAGCGTAGATAATACAGTTTGTTGAGTCAGCCTATTCTGTGGTTTTATACAACTCAATATTCTGGTGTGGGTTTTTTGTTTGTTGGTTTGTTTTTGGTATTGTAGCAGCCAAAGGATTACCCGATATGGATTCCTCGATCCTTATACACCACAATGGAGGTATTCCAGCCAACAAAAAACTCTCCACAACTTTGCCAGAGATAGAATACCGAGAAAAAGGGAAAGAAAAGGACAAGGATGCCAAAAAACACAACCTTGGAATAAATAACAACAACATTCTACAACCTGTAGACTCTAAAATACAAGAAATTGAGTATATGGAAAACCACATCAATAGTAAAAGATTAAATAATGATCTTGTGGGAAGTACAGAAAACCTCTTGAAAGAGGACTCATGCACTGCTTCCTCAAAAAATTACAAAAATGCCAGTGGAGTTGTGAACTCCTCACCTCGAAGTCACAGCGCCACAAATGGGAGCATTCCTTCTTCATCTAGTAAAAATGAGAAGAAGCAGAAGTGTCCTAGCAAGAGCCCAAGTACACACAAGGACTTAATGGAAAACTGTATTCCTAATAACCAGCTAAGCAAACCAGACGCACTGGTAAGGTAAGTGTGCCTGCTGGGTCCTTACCAGCACTTTCCAATAAACTTAACTTAGGTCTTGAAAAGCACACATTTCCATATGGCCCTGCGGGATTGTTTGTGATCAGATACTGTGACTGTTAACTCTGTGGCCTTTGACATTTTAGAGTATTTCACAAGGGTGTGTTGGCCACCCAGTGCCACTGTCCTGAAGCATGGACTCTAGCTCTTCCCAGTGTTCTGAGTTAGAGGCGACAATGATTACTTTCCACATTTGACAAATTTACATGTAACTTAATTTTCTAGTGGTGTTCAGAAACATGTCTTTAGTTCTGTCCTTTTATTTTTGCATATCCAAAGCCCTCGTGGAATAGACGTGAAAAGCAGAGTGTGTGTCTTGCTGATGCAGATCTCGCTGATAGATACCAGTGGGGTGGGGGAAAGATCGTCCTTACCTCCTGGTGTTTGTTTTTGTTTCTCCTTAATATGCAAATTATTCCCCAAGTAACTCTGGGAGAGTTAGGTTCGAAAAGCAGTCTCTTTCTAAAAGTTCCATAGGTGAATACAATGTTAGATGTGGCTTTTAATCATCAATGTTCCTTTTTACATTTTTAATTAAAAGAATAACATTGTCGTATTGCCTTAACTGGCTCAGGCTTAATTTTGCTAGATTTTATATTTTTGTGTATTCTATAAAATACCCATGTTCTTTTTTCCTCATATCTTTCAATTTGGAAACTGGGATCTGAACTGGAGCTTTTTTTTTTTTTTTCAATATGAAACTCAAGGGGGCAATCGTAACCCCCTCCACAAAGTTGTCTTATATTCCTCTCCCTTTGGCTTGCTTAAGAGCAGACAATATATTCTAGGAGGGAAGGTTGTCAGTGTTATAACGTATATAAACTAGGTTATTAATTTGTTTTAATTTTCTGATTGGTAGCTAGATTAAGGGAAACATATTTAGGTTCTACTGTGAAAGGCTCTTGACGTGTTATAGCCCCCAGCCACTTGTGACAGCGTACTGTGCTATTGCTGATGCCAGGCTGGTGTCCTCCTCTGTCTGTCATGGCATTCTGCCTGTTGTGCCCTGCAGAAAAAGTACTGAGCAGAGAACCCTCTTCTGGATGCCCATGGGAGAGAGACCAGTTAGTTAATCTTTTCTCCCACAAACTTACTGTATGCTGTAAGTAAATTCTCCCACACATTTACTATATGCTGTAAGTAAAAGCTCTTGATATCTGTCACAAACTTTCTGATATCCTTTCTCCTATACAATTTTCGTAACAGCAATCAACCTGAAACAGTTTTCTTCTGTTGGGTATTGCAGAGAGAGCAGTCAAGGCTCAGTCTTATACCATTTCACTTGGGCCCAGTTCTGGTTGTTGATTGACTCTACTGCCTAATCTACTTTCACTAAAGAAGTTCAAGGACTCACTCAGATGGCCAGTTTTCCGTATGTGGGTCCAGTGCCCCCATGCCTCTTCCTGTGGTCACTAATGTGATGTGCTTGATCAGAAGGATCCCAGAGTATTACTGTTTTAGGGAAAACCTTCTGTCAAATACATAAATAGAAAATATTGCATTTAAATAGTTTTATAAGCTTCCATAGAATTATTTTCAACTTTTAACATAATATAAAAAATAAGGAGATGATCTAAATATCCAACAATGGGACAGATTTAAATAAATTATGGTTCATCCATTTGAGGGACTTTTTTTTAAAAAAAAAAACATCAATGTGTGGTTGCCTCTCATGTGCTCCATACAAGGGACCTGGCCCACACACAACCCAGGCATGTGCCCTAGACCAGGAATCAAACTGGTGACCCTCTGATTCATAGGCTGGCACTCAGCCACTGAGCCACACCAGCCAGGGCATGAGGGACTTTTTTTAAAAAAGATTTTATTTATTTATTTTTAGAGAGAGAGGAAGGGAGGGAGAAAGAAAGGGATAGAAACATCAATGTGTGGTTGCCTCTTGTCTTGTGCACCCCCTATTGGGGACCTGGCCCACAACCCAAGCATGTGCGATAACTGGGAATTGAACCAGTGACCCTTTGGTTCACAGGCCGGTGCTCAATCTACTGAGCCACACCAGCCAGGGCCATTTGATGGACTTTTAATACAGACATTACAAAATTATATATATATATATTTTTTTGGTTTGAATTTTATTTTTATATTTTATATATATTTTTCATTTTAATTGTTATTCAACAAAATTATATTTTGAGCTATATTAAATAATATAGGAAAGTGCTTATGACAATATTTTTTAAAGAAAGTAGAAAGCAGTTTTATTAAAAACATTTTTTAAAAAGTATACATAGAAAAAGGGGTTTGAAGGGAAAGGAACCAAAATGATAACAATAGTTATCATTTTGCCCCATGGTAGTATTTAGGCTTTATTTTTTCTTTTTACTTCCATGCATTTTCAGTTTTTTCTATGATGAACAACAATGAAAGTCTATAAAAAGAAGACTTATGTATCTGAGCAAATTATCCAGTTTGGCTGTAAGAGGCCTTATCATACTTCCTCTGGCCCTTCTTGGCTATCTCTTGTTTCCTCTTGTTTGACTTCATATATGTTTTGATGAGCATTAATAAGACTGAAACTGTTCCAAACCTGACGTGTTTGAGTTGTTAGCTGTCTCTAGCTAACACAAAGTGCATTTGTTATCTTCAGATGGAGAGGGCTGGACTCAGTGGTCTCTAACGCTCCTTCTGACGCAAACCTAAGCAGGCTGATACGTATAATATATGGGCCCTCTACTACTGCAGACTCACCAGGGTTGTATACTGGTCCCGCTGGCTGTATGGAGAAAACTGAACTACCCTTTTAAGCATGATTTTTAAAAAATCATCTGGACCCTAGCTGGTGTGGCTCAGTGGATTTAGCACTGGCCTGTGAACCAAAGGGTTACACGTTCAATTCCTGGTGTAGGGCAGTGCCTGGGTTGCGGGCCACATTCCCCAGTAGGGGGGCATGTGAGAGGCAACCACACATTGATATTTCTCTGCCTCTCTTTCTTCCTCCCTTCCCCTCTTTAAAAATAAATAAGTAAAAGCTTTAATGGAAGCCATTATTGTGTCATTGGTAGTGGATTGATCATAACACATTCTCTAGATACGTCCATCTCAATATCAATGTCATGGTTGAGAACTGCTATATTTGAGGAACCAATTCAGTGACTTTGGAGGGGGGAATTCATTCATACACCACTTTCAAAGAATCTTGTAGCTCGATACAGCTGTCAAAATAAGATTTGATGGTTATTCCCTTAGAAGGGTCAGGTTGTCCTTCAGGTCTTTTTTCCATTTCTCCAAGCTCCATGGATGTACTCTAGTGTACTGTGTACCACGGGTTGGCATACAACTGCACACAGGCCAAATCTGGCCCACTGCATTTTTGTGAAAAGTCTTATTCACTTACATAGCATCTGTGGCTGCCTTTGTGCTGCAGTGACAAGAGCTCAGTAGCTGTGTATGGCCACAAAGCCAAAGGGGTTTACTATTTAGGCTTTTACAGAATACATTTGCTGATGGACCACTAAGGTTAAGGAATGTGGGTGAAGGTAATGAGCTCGGGAATAAGTGTTGCCTGTAGGATCCTTCCCAGGAAAAGTTCAGGAACTTGCTAAAGCCAGTCCAAAGCCTGTTTTGGTTTGAGAAATTTTGGTCGGCCGAAATGTTCATTTAGTTTTTTCTGTATGATGGCCCTAGTAGTGCTTAGTTGTCTTTAACTTAATAATTCAAAACAATTTTGTTAGATTGTATTGTGACAGCTGTCATAATCAGTGTGCATTAAAAAAAAAACCTTACCAAAATTGGTGAATTTCTGAACAGCCACTTTCAGATTGAAGATTGAGGAAAATACACAACATTTTCAGCATATTATGCTTTATTGTTTTAAGAAAGGTAAAAATACAACTGAAACACAAAAAGATTTGTGCAGTGTATGGAGAAGATGCTATGACTGATCGAATGTGTCAAAAGTGGTTTGTGAGTTCCTTGGTACTATTGACATTCTGGTCAGATAGTTCGTTGCTGTGGGGCTGTCTCACACACTGGGAGATGTTTAGCAGCACCCCTGGCCTCTGCCCACTAGAAGCCAATAGTGGGAGATAGCCGACATACTCAAGATATCCAAATCAGTAGTTACTGGTGATTATGAAAAACACGTTTTTTTGTTTTGTGGAAAAAACTAAACAAACTTTTTTGCCAACCCCATACATATCTTACAAAATGACCCAGTTTTTGCCAGCTTGATTTCTGAATTCTTTACCCAAGATTATTTGAAACAGACTTATAATGTTGGTACCCCAAAATATCTTCAATTCTGACATGGGAAAAATTCTAGACAAAAACAGAAAAAGCAGTGAGGAAGATCAATTTTTTTTTAAGTAAGTGCTGGGTTAGAAAGGAATAATGTAAATTAGAATGAGATTTGCTGAAGTTTTTTTCTTCAGTGCTCATTTGAAAAATATTTTAAGAGTGAAAAAATATAGACAGTTTAGAGAAAAGAAGAAAATAGTCCCACCGCTCTGACACTAATTCCTGTTAAGTTTTGTTGTACTCGCATCAACCACATTTATATAATCGTGGCCACAGCGTTGAGTAGTTTTTTGTTCTGCTTTTTCACTTACATCAGGTAGAAAGCCTTTTCCCACCTGAGCCTGACCCTCACTTTCACTTGTCGTGGAATATTCCATGGCAGGTCTGTGCGCTCATTCGGCAGCCACCCCAAGACTGGGCAGATCTCCGCGGGACACCTGAGCCGCTTTCCTGCAGTTTCAGGGCCCACAAGCAGGAGAGCCAACAGATTTGTTTGCACTTGGCACCCAGTTCCCCCTCAGATACAGCCCAAGACTGTGGGGTTTCTTGTTGGTGATTGTTACTTGTTTTAGTTTTCCTGGTTAAGGGAGAGAATTTAAAACTTTGAGTACAAAATGTAAAGTGATCCAAATTCTGTAGAAATGTTGAAGCAGAAGTCTGTTCTTGGTTTATTTCCAGTTCACTTTTTTCATAGATTTGTCTTTTTTTTTCCCTTTATTTTTAGCGCTAATTCTTAATAAGATTTCAACTCTTTAACATAGTTGAATAATGTCTGGTGTGAAGGAGCATAAAGGAGTAGCATCTGCTGATTGCCTAGTAGAGATGCATTCAACACAACCGAGTAGAATTTAGCGTGATGATTGTTTTTTTGGAACTGTAAGAGTTCTAAAAGACATCTAAACTACCTTCCGCAAGCCTTTTTACCAGTGAAGTAAGCGAGCCCTGGAAGGCTCAACGGCAAGTCCAAGCCGCCCAGCTGGATTGGCGGTGCCAGGACCAGACTGAAATTTCTTGACTTCTGCCTTTTCTTTTATACCGTGCTGCTTAAAAGAAGTTTGTCGACCTGCTCTATTTTTCTACTGTACAGTTTTGTTACAAATGCACATATAGCTAAACTTGGTTCAAAGGATTAACACCAGACCTAGATTTTATGCTCCAAACGCTAAAATTTACAGAAGAAATGCTTAGAATTTCAGAATTCATTTTTCTTTCTTCTAGAGAGATGCTGTTCTAAGTGTTTTTAAAAGTCTTGCTCTTGCCAAAGACACAAGGGCATACTTATCTTAGAAGAGAAGAGGGCCATCTACTTGTACCCTTGAAAGCTTACAGGGTCTCCGAGAATTTAACCCTGGTTTGGTCTAGCTTGGGAATTAGTCTGGTCCAGATGCCCTAGGGCCACTGAGCGTGGAATGTGCCTCTTAGGGATATTATGGCGTAGGTGTAGCTTGACAGCAGCAGACCTAAATGCCCTGAACTGGAATACCTAAGACCATGGATGTAACCATCAACCTAACCCTTAGGAGAAGCCACCATTGACTGCTGGAAGACCTGGGGTCCTGGGTTGTGAGCATTGCAGAAATAGTAAGTTCCAAGAAAGTTGGAAGCCACAGAATGGGGGAGAGCCTGTTCTCCAGGGGAAATTGGAAATCTGGGAAAAGCTACAATATATTGAATACTCATGCTTTTATTTCTCTGTAATTTCATTGGTTGTTTCAGATACTATTGGGTTGGCCAAAAAGTTTGTTTTCTGTAAGATGGCTCCCGTAGCACTTGTCTTTAACTTCATTTGAAATAATTTTGTTAGATGGTATTGTGACAGCTGTCATATCAGCATGAATTAAAAAAATTAATTAAGATCAATTAATTTTTGTGTAGCCATTTTAATATTGAAGATGGAAGAAAATAAGCAACATTTTTGGCATGTTATGCTTTATTATTTCAAGAAAGGTAAAAATGCAGCTGAAATGCAAAAAGGATTCTTGTAGCATATGGAAAAGGTATTGTGACTGATCGAATGTGTCAAAAGTCATTTGCGAAGTTCCATGCTGGAGATTTCTCACTGATGCTCTGCAGTTGGGTAGGCCAGTTGAAGTTGATTGCAATCAAACTGAGCCTTAAATGAGAACAGTCAACCTTACACCACGAGGGAGATAGCCGACAAACTCAAAATATCCAAAACAGTACAGTTATTGGTGAAAATGGAAAATACATCTTTTATGGAAAAAAACCATGTGGACTTTTTGACCAAACCCAATAAAAGTTGGTGGGTGAACAAAATGTCATGGCTCTTCATTCCACTTTAAAGTCCACATAAATCTTGTATTTATGTTTTATGAGTTTAGGTTTCTCTTAAAAAGGGGGACTAAGATAGCAAAAGCTAAAAATTAGTCAGCTTTCCCCTTTGCCCAGACTTGCTGGTGGCACGGGTTGACCAGACATGTTTGACCAGCAAGCAGTTCAGTCTTCTGTGCTTCTAAGCAGCCTTGTCTTCCAGGAACCAGCATTCTAGGTGGTCGTGTAACCTCTGGCTTACATAAGCCTCCTTAGTGTGGCCTTGCTGTTTGAGGAAAAACCGTAGGAGATAGTTTACAATACTTTATATTTTATTTCCCTACATTTTAAGATGTTTATACACATTCAAAAATTATATATCCATTGAAAAGAAAGGGTCATTTTTATATACTGATTTTTAATAATCAGCGGATTCAGTATAACTTAGTGTGAATAACTGGGAAAAAGAGCAAAATGAAAGAATCCAAGAAGCCCCTATGTTGTCAAATTAAAGAAGCATTTCAAAGCAACAAGGAAAATGGAGGGCTAATGCTATTTACCAGAAGAACAAGGAGATATCAGTTCTTTCTGCAGCTGTCCATCTTTCCTTTCCCTTGTAGCTGTCAGGGTGCTGGCCTGGACTCTAACTAGGAATGGGCGGGGGTAAGGGGTGGGGGGTGCTTGCTCTTAGTTCCCAGGGCAAGAAAGGGCACGGAACTTGTTAGTTCCAAGTTAGCAGACAGTGGGGAAGGAGATTTAGATCATGGAGCCCAAGACTGTAGGTGCAAAGCTGAGACCTGGCTATGGGGAAAAACAAGACACAGCACTCACTTCAGGAGGTAAGGCCTATGAGCCTTCCTGGGATAGGTACCTTGTGGGGAGGTGGCCTTTTATGAACCATTCCAGCCCTCCCCCAAGGTCCTGAAGAGCCCTAAGTGGGGAGTCACAGTAGTTTAAATGGAAATGGTTACAAAGTACTCTCTTGAAAGATGGAAACCCATTTTAAAAAGAAGGTAATTGGAAAGCTCCCAAGATGGATTGTTAAAGAGGAGGAAGTAGCAAAACATTATTTAGTATGAACCCATTACAAAATATGGGAGGATACAGTTCTCATGTACACAGAAAATTATTTGAAATGGTATATACCAAATGGTCAAATGGTTGTAGTTGATTATAGGGGATGTTGGAGTTCTACATTATATGTTTCTTTATAGTTTGGATTTTTACACAGCTTATACCCATAATAGAACGTATCCTTAGAGGGCAGCAATCTTCTTTTCTCCTGTTTGCCACAGTACACCATGCTTTGCACAGAGTAGATGCTCAATAAACACTTGTTGAATGACTATGACCTTTGTGCAGGGAAAACATTAGAAAGGAGATAGGAGATCGGCCTCAGTACTTGCAATACAGTGTAGTGTCGTTTGCAGAGTTGAATTTCTTCAGTGTAGCACAGAGGCTTTCAAAGTTAGAAAACCTACATATTACCTTGGAATGGGCCAAAGACATCCATTGTCAAAATATTTGTTGTTCTTGAGTAGGTTGTTAATTGATTTTATTTCTAAAATATGTAAGACCTTCCACGCTACACTGCTTTCCTTGGTATTTCCCAGAAAGCTGTAATTCAGTACTGCCAGTGCTTTTTTCCAAGGTTGTGCTGGAAGTTGGAAGTTCAAGAATTTCTGGAAGTTACAAGGGACAAGGGGAGAAAACTCCAAGAGACTGCTGTCAGAAACGCCATTTGCTCCAGCATTGGTTCGTAGGAGTCTGGGCACAAGCCACATCTTAGCCAGGAACAGCCAGGGAGGAAATCTCAATTTGCCTAGTCTTTCTTACTCATCCATTGAGCTTTCCTGACGAGTCTTTCTTATTCATCTATTCAACTTCTCCGCGGTCGACATGCGCCTCCTTCCCCCTTGCTCTGTCTCTGTGGTATCATAGTATAGCCGGTGGAGAGAGCTCAGGTCCCATGTTTCTGTTCCAACCTTTTCTCCAAGGAAATCCCCCAGGTTAGAAAATGGGCTGACTGTTTACGTATCAGCTGTGGTGCTACAGTATAATTTGTTTGTTTTCTTTTATATTTGAATACATTGTGCTGTGTGTCAGGAATACTTTGCAGAAGACAATCTGACCTGGGAGACAGTGATCAGGTGTTGGGCCTTTGCTCTGGTGGCTTTCCCCACATGTACTACCTGCTCTGACAGACCACTGCTCATAGCAACTTGCTCGACGCCCTCCCCAATGAGTACTGACTACCAAAGCAGGCCTTTCCACTTCTACTGGTGCATGCAATAATTTATTCCTAACAATGTCATTTCCAGCTGAGAGCTAAAATTTAGTGAAAATGTATGACATTTTAGAATGAAGATTATGAAAACTGGACCCTTAGCGTTTCTAACTAGATTAGGTTAAATATATTGGACATATTGCTGCTACTAAGTTATTGGGAAATTATTAAGTGGAAGAAATAAGTAGAAGAGCCAAGTTTAGTGTGCCCTGTGGAAACAATTTGATTTATGTTTGTCCAGCATTGTCTCTGAGCAGATTCTGGTCTCACATCTGATTTATTTTCATTTTCTTCCATGCTTATAATATTTAAGCACATTTATATAATATGTGCTTCCGGGTTTTACTTAGTTCGCTCTACTTATGTTAATTCACAATATAGTTTGAATTTATTTTAACTATTGCAGTGATTTAAAACTGTAATATTCTTGAGTGTAATCGTGGTATAGAAGCATGACCATTACACTTAAGCAGGCTGTTTTGTGACTTGAAACCCATGTAGCACTTTAGAAACTGACATTAATGAATTGAAGCCAGCAGTTTACTTAGTGAGCCCATATCCAGGTGGTCAAACAAGATAATTATTTATGTTGTATGGATAAATAAATTATGAAATAACACATAAGTTATTTGGGGGTTAGAGTCCATATTAGAAACATTTTTATGTTGAGTACTGAGAGTTTATTCTAACCAAACAGACTGCAAAGTTTCCTCCCTAGAATTCAGAAGGAACTACTATAAAACTTTGTGTTAAATTCTGAGTCAGTACATAATGAATTGAGATTTCCAGTTAAGGGGATTAGAGGTGGATTCCCTGAAGGGGAGGTACTCTAAGCAAAAGGAACTATATTCTTTAAATGTTATTCATACTCTCACTTAGAAACTGGCTGTTTGAATACTTGGACATCCAGCTTGGGTATACTTCAGCCTATACACATCTCTTGGGGATTTCTTAGACCTTTTTTCTAGACAGCTGGAACTTGCAGGATTAAAACAAGTGTGTTTGTGTTTTTATGGGAAAAATGACAACTCTTCTCATAAGGTACATTTCACCTTTCTTAATGGAGTGCTGTAACAGATTTGAAACAAACTCAAACTAGTGAACTGGAAAGAGCAGGTGTTACAGACTTAGACCCCTGTAGAAGTGAGGCAGGGCACGGGCATGAGGCGCAGGCCAGGGCTGCATCATTCGTGCGCGTACTACTGCACTGGGCACCTGGGAGTTCAGGAGCACACACCCTTCCAAACAGGACCGCCAACTGTGGCCTGGGGGGATTGCAGGCCCAATGTTGCTACATCTGGTATTTTGAAGAGATGCTGAAAATAGATTATCGTTATGTGAAATCTACCAGTTAATTTTTTTTCTTTTTTTATATCCTGTGGGAGAGGGTCAGACAAAACATCTTTATGGACCAGGTTGGCTCGCCAGTTTCCAATGTCTGCACCTGCCCCTTCCTGTTATTATATTTTGCTCTCTCCTGTCCCCTCGCCCCACAAATCAAAATTTGACTCTTATAGGAAGGACTTTTCTGTTAGGGATTATCTGGTAAGTCCCATGAACTAATCTGCCAACTATTAATGGGACTTTTTTGCCTCCTCCTCTCCTTCAGTTCCTTGTGCCCCTGGAAAACAAGCACCTTCTGACAGTATTCCACCCCCAGTCAAAGACCACCCTCTTCATTATTTAATCCTCACACTTGACTATGAGGCTTTCAGACTACTTAGAAGGAGAGGGGACAACCTTGTGATAAGAAGGTGGTTTGGGTCTCTGGTTGGTGTTCTTCAAACAATACAGAAGTGCTTAGGCCTTCTGTACCTAGGACTGGAGACTTCTTCCATGTCAAGATGTTTTCCTGCCATGATCTTAGAGCATAAAATACACGAAAATTTGGGATGTGGACACTAGTTATTCACAGACTTCACAGGCCAGCTGGTTTAGAATTTGGACCCCCAGCACTGTCCCTTGTAACATGTATGATATCAAGCTTGATGTCAGAGCAATAATGCCTGCTCTTCTCTTTCCTCAGGGAGCCAGGCGGGACAATAAGCTGTAGCTCTAGAGTCTAGATTTAGAGGAACCGTTGTTTCAATAAGAACCGATGAATGTGATGCAGATTTAGGAACTGAACCATAGTCTACTTCAGAAAGTTAAGTTCCCCGTTTTTGGAATGACCTAAAAAGTTTGTCAAGTAGAAGAGTTGGATTTTCCCTAAGGCTTTCAGATTATTCTGAAACTGACCTGTAACGTGGGAAAAATCTAAGAGGAACGGTGAACATTGAAAAGCCATGGAAAGTTGATTAACAGCCTCCTCTTTTAAAATCACTTTTCTCCCAATTATAAAATAAGAATTAAATGTTAAAAATAAGTTATATGTATTAATTATATTCAGTTTTTAAGATAAAGAAGAGAGAGCCACT
>PVKM010007479.1:0-41383 GCA_004027735.1 Carollia perspicillata | reverse complement strand
TGAGAGCCAGCGGGGTGGCGGCTGTGTGGGAGAGGCTGCTGGAGGCCGAGCCATGTCTCTCAAGGACCCTTGCTCGGACTCATGCACACTCCCTCCCTCGGAGCTGCAGCGCGGGGCCAGCAGCCCTAAAGCCACGAGAGACTCGTCAAGCCACATGAGTTCGATATCAGGACAAGAGCTGGGGGGACGGCCTTCTCCCAGACGGAAGTGCTGGCGGAGGCCGTTGTTCCTTTGCTGAGCCCTCCCCCTCAGAGCCAGCAGGCAGGTGCCACATCTGAGTCTCCACCAACCTGGCTCACCTTGTTGGCCCCACCCCGGTGACTCTCTGAGGCTCTGGCTTTTCCTTATGAATGGCCTGTTTTGGTTCACGCTTCAGATTTTCCCAAAATTTCTCAAACAAGCAGCATCTGGCTTCAAGGAGCCCCCCTGCAGCTCTCACTAAGTGGCCCCAGGCCCAGCTCCAGCAGTAGACAGCCTTGGTTTGCAGCTTGAACTCATTTGGGCACAAGCCCAACCTAAGTAGCAGCCAGATGCAGATCGCTCTGCCGCTCATGCTGGGTGGCCCTGGACAGAACACAGGCAGTGGCTGACCTTGGACTGCACTTCCCAGGAGGCAACAGAGCCAGTGCACCCAGGGAGAGGTTCAGACCACATGGAAGCACCACCCCCAACCACCCCCAGAAGCAACACACTTCAGGAGCAGACTCAGTGGGCACTGCAGCCCAACAAAGATCAATCCGCTCTGTGGGGTGGGCCCCTGCACAGCTGATCCTCCAGTGATTGGAGGTTGGTGGTGGGCAGTTGAGGTCACCCTTGCAGCCAATCAGTCTGGGAGATAAATCTTTCCCATTGATGTGCCAACAGCAATCAAGGCTGAACTACAACAGGAGTGCGTACACACCCCACACAAGGGGGAGTCACTTAGAGGGTTGGTTGATCACTCAACCGTCAGTCAGGTACAGGGAGGGAGGCTATGCCACTGGACCCCACAGAACACCTGTTACACAATGCCACTCCACCAATCCCGGGAAGCATAGTAGCTCTACCTAACAGATAAAAACAAACCCAGGAAGGCTGCCAAAATGAGGAGATGAAGAAACATGGCCCAAGTGAAAGGACAGAACAAAACTCCAGAAAAAAACTAAACACACAATGTATTGTACTAGATACAGAGTTCAAAACACTGGATATAAGGATGTTCAGTGAACTTATGGAAAGAGTCGATGAATATAAACAAAGATATAGGAAATATAAAAGCAGAACTAGAAAACAAAAGGAACCAGTCAGAAATGAAGACTACGATAACTGAAACGAATACATCACAGAGAATCAACAGGGGTGTAGATGAAGCGGAGGATCAAATCAGAAATCGGGGACACAGGGAATCAGAAAACACCCAACTAGAACAGCAAAAAGAAAAAACAATCCAGAACATGAGAACAGTGTAAGGAGTCTCTGGGACAACCTCAAGCACACCACCGTTCACATCATGGGGGTGCTGGAAGGAGAGGAGAGCAAGAAACCGAAAGTCCATTTGAACAGCAATGACCTAAAACATCCCTGTTCTGTTGAAGGAAATAGACATACAAGTCCAGGAAGCACAGACAGTCCCAAACAAGATGGACCCAAAGAAGCCTACACCGAGACACATCGTAATTAAAATGCCAAAGGTTGAAGACAAAAAGAGAGAACCTTCAAAGCAGTAAGAGGAAAGGAGTTAATTACCTACACAGGAGTTCCCATAAGACTGTCAGCTGATTTCTCTACAGAAACTTTTCACACCAGAAGGGTTGGCAAGAAATACTCAAAGTGATGGAAAGCAAGGACCTGCAACCAAGATTACTCTACCCAGCAAAGCTATCATTTAAAGTGCGAGAACAAAGAGCTTCCCAGACAAGAAAAAGCTCAAGGATTCATCACCACCAAACCAGTATTATATATGTTAAAGGGTGTTCTTTAAGAAGGAAACATAAAAAGATAAAAAATATGAATGAAATGGCAATAAACACATCAATAACCGAATCTAAAAAAATCAAACAAGCGGAACAGCAACAGCCAACAGATTCACAGGTACAGAGGGCACCTTGACAGCTGCCAGATGGGAAGTGGGTAGGGAGCTCAGGTATGAAAGATGAAGGGGCTGAGAAGTACATGAAGGGGCTGAGAAGTACAGCTTGGCAGTCAACAGGACGGTCAAGGGGATGTGAGACACAGCGTGGGGAACGCAGTCAACAACAGTCTAGTAACTCTGTGCTGTGAGGTGACTGCAAGACTTAGGGGTGATCACTTCGTTACGTAACGTCTAATCACTGGGGCTGGGTGCACACCTGAAATTAACAACAATAATAATGTATGTCAATTTCAGTAGAAAAATACAATCAGAAAATGAAAACAAGAAACAGAAATGAAGGTAATTCTAGTTCACACACACATACACAAAAACACCCACAAGCATGTATCCACAAGACACGTATAAAAATGTCCATCGCAATGCCATTTGTGTTAGTCAAAAGAGAAAACACGAGAGCCCATCGGCCGCAGGGTAACAGGTAAGCCGCAGCGCGCTCATTACGGGGAGCACACACAGTCACGGGGTGAAGTACCCTGCTGCCGCACACAACGTGGACTCAGTCAAGGAAGCCACGTGAACGAAGCCGGACGCAAAACCTGACTCAGCGGGAACACTACCTCCAGGAGCTCAGAACCAGGCAAACCTCATCTACGCAGTCAGGAGCCAGGAGAGCACACCCTTCGGTGGGAAACGGCTGACGAGGGCCAGGAGCGGTTTCTTCGAGACCGTCTCTAAGAAACAGTGTGTGGGTGACACGACTGTCTTCACTTTGTGTGAACTTACAGCCACATATAGTTTTAATTTTCCTGAACTACATCACATTTCAACAACAAAAACTCCAAACATCAAAAAATTTTGAGGCGCTTCCGGAGGATGAATGAGTTAAAAGAAAACAAGCACGGGATCGACACAGTCAAAAACCACAGGCTGGTCTTGTAAACTGTTGATGCAACATCTGGAAATTCAGTAAAATGGAGAAAATCCACACCTTACCAAAAATAACCAAGAAGAAAAAACGCTATTAAGAAGCTAAATAAATAATTAATTGGCCTTGCCATAAAAATAAGCCGCCTGAGTCCAGACAGCTTCACGAGGGAGCTCCACCAAGCAACTGAGGAGGCGACAGCCCAGCGGCACCCGCGGCGTCCCTGCTGTGAAAGGGCGGAGGGCAGAAGCAGCACCGAGGGCCGCTGTGCTTCCAGGAAGCAGCCGGTGTCCAAAGGCTGCGCACCGCAGGGCCCCACCTGCCGAAGCCGTCTGGAAGCAGCAGGAAGGAATCCTCGACAATCCTGCACCTCGATGTGGTGGTGGTGGGGGCGCGAACCCACACACAGGACACCCCCACGGACTTCACATGCCCACACAGAAAATGCCACACAAAAATGAAAAAAAAAACCTGAGTAAGGTCTGTAATCCAACACTGTCACACACCAAAGTCAATTTCCGAACCTAATACTGGACTATAGTTACATAATAACACGTCACCACTGGTGGAACATGGGTGAACAGTTCACAGGGCTCTACGTACTGTTTTTTTTGCAACTTGGTCTATTATTATTCCACAAAAAAGGGTTTTAAAAGCCAAAACAATCAATTATATTCATAGGAATAGCAACCAAAAGTTTAAAAACAGTTTACATCGAAAAGCATAAACTACCCAGGAATAAATCTAACAAAAGATGTTCAAGTTTTACTGACAGGTTTACATTTTTTGGGGGGGAAAAAACCCTTATAGGTAAATGCACAAGGCCAAGAATGCCAAGATACTGAAAGGAAAACACTAAAACCCATTATAAAGCGAAAGTAATTTAATTTAGATGGTGTGGGATTGGTACAGAAGTAGTTCAATGGGAAACATCAGACATCCTAAAAACAGACCTACACAACATGAAACTTGACATATAAAAACAGAGGCAGGGTACGTCAGTAAGAAAAGGGCAGGGAGAACAAAACAAAAAGTTGTGACTACCATTTAATATTTTAACAGTAAGTCTTCCAACCATGAGCTCTAGATGTCTTTCATTCTTTTTTATTTCTTTCATCATTGTATTGTTAGTTTTCGGTATACAAGTCTTTAACATTCTTGGTAAAGTTTATTCCCAAGTTATTTTTCTTTTTGATGCTACTATAAAAGTATTGTTTTGTTAATTTCCTTTCAGATGGTTAATTGTTGGTATATAGAAACATACCTGATTTTTACATGTTGATTTTTTTTATATTCTGCAACTTTACTAAATTTGTTTATTAGTTCTAAGAGGTTTTTCCCAGGGTTTTAGGGCTTTCTACATATAACATCATGCCATCTGCAAACCAATAATTTTACTTCTTCCTTTCCACTCTGAATGTTTTTTATTTATTTCTCCTGCCTGATCGCTCTGGCTAGGACCACTGAATAGGAAAGACAGAAGTGGGAATCCTGGTTTTAGAGGAAAAGCCTTCCATTTTCCACCATTGAGAAACGCAAATCAAAACCACAAGGATGTATCACTTCCTACCTGTTAGAATGGTCATTACCAGAATAAAAAAAGGGGGGGGAATCAAGTATTGCTGAGGAGTTCTAGTATTACTAGAACTCTTGTTCACTGTTGGAAGGAATGTACAATGATGAGGTCAACTAGGAAAGACAGTGTAACGGTTCCTGTAAAAAAATTAAAAATATATCTACCATATGATCTAGCAATCCCAGGCCTGGCTATTTTATCCCAAAGAATGGAAATCAAGAAGAGATTATCTGCACATCCACCTTCATTGCAGCATTATTCACAAAAAAGCAAGGAAAAAATCCTACCATTTGCAATGATATGGATGGACCTGGGAGACATCACGCCCAGAGAACTAAATCAGTCACGAATGTTGCACGGCCCTACTCACACGAGGTACACGCACTAGTCAAACTCGCGGAAGCAGAAGACAGAACAGCGGCTGCCAAGGGACGGGAGAGGGAGGAACGGGGAGTCGGTCAGCTGTGTGAAACTACAGCGACACAGAATGACTGCGTTCGGAGACCTGCTGGACCACATCGTGCCTCTGCACGCCACGGCTGTGTGCGTTCAAACACTTGTCAAGAAGGCAGACCTCGTGGTAAGTGTTCTTACAAAATAAAAAAGCAAAGGGCACCAGGAAACTTGGAGGGACGGCTGTGTCCATCACCTTGACTGTGGTGACGGTATCGTTTGTGTGTGCATCTGTCCCAACTCATCAAATTATACATTAAATATGTGCAGTTTTTCCGTATATCAGTTATAGTTTAATAAAGCTGTAAAAATAAAAGAGAATTTTCAGGCACCCTTCGGGAAATAAACGTTTCCCCCCATTTGCTGGGGAAATCAAGAGGAAGAGAAAGAAAGAAATGGCCAGCAGGCAGTTACACCTGCGGAGCGGTGACTGAGCCGGAGAAAGGTTGAGGAGTCCTGAGTGACAGAGAAAACCCGGGGCACCGGTAAAGCCTTCAGGAAGACGGGCCGAGTGAGACCAGCGGCAGGCCTAGAAGGAGATGAGAAGATCTAGCTTTAAGGAACGGGCAAAGGCAAAAGAGCTTGCAAAGGAATCTGAGAGCTACTGAAGAGGGAGGCAGAGGACCCTGGCAAAAGCTGGGTCAGAAAGGAAGGTGTGCACCGAGGTTCAAGACAGGGAATGACCCACAGTCCTGCATGCTGCGGGGGTCTCGGGATGAAAAACTACGACGACTCCATTAAGGGATTAGCTGTGATCGGCATGATGGCTGCACATTTCAGTACATTCGCTAAGAATTATGGAATTGTACATTTGAAATGAGTGAATTTTATTAATTTTATGGCATGTAAGTTATACCTCAAGAAAGTTGCTTCACTTTTTATCATTTCAAAGTGCCAGCGAAGTGGTGCCAGCACAGAAGTGAGACTGGAAGGAAACAGCGGAGGGACGCGGAAGGAGCTCAGGGGGGCGGGGGCGGGGGACCAGAGCCAACCAAGGAGCAGGCAGCGCGGCATGTCCCGCAGCTCCCGCGGCCCCCGCAGCCCCCGCAGCAAGGCCACTGTGGGCAGAGGTCTGGCGCACCTGCACCTCCGCGGAAACACACCGGCCGCTCCTCCAGGTAAGACGCACCTACTGGCCCTTGTCTACTCAGCGAACTCCTGTGCTGTGCCTTCGAGTCTGGAGTCTAGGTTTAGACTTTCCCTGACCTCTCCAGGCAGAATCGGGCTCCTTCCCACACAGCTCAGCGAACTTGGAACGCATCACCATTAGCCCTCATCACATCGCACTTAATGAACTTATTTCTGTGTCTCTTCCTTCTACCACACTGTAAGCTCCTAGAGACAAGAACAGTGTATTATTTTGGGCTGGCATCTATGAGAGACCACAGCACAACGCGGGTGCTCAGAAAACACTCGCTGAGTGAGTGGCCACAACCAGGCTGGGCAATGGTGGCACGGCAGGCAGGCAGGGGAGACGGAGAGAGAACTGGGCGCCGGGAGACCAGTTAGGGAGCCGCCCGACCCCCGGGAGGAAGTAATGAGCAGCTGCCGGCAAGTGACGGCTAGAAAACAAGGAAAGCGATTCAAGACTCATGAATGATTATAAGGGAAGGAGAAGATTGTTACAGGATTCAAAGTTCTTGTTCCTGGGAAGTCAATTAAACATTTATTGAGAATTTACTTGGTGCAATGTAATATGCTAGGCATCGGGAATGCAATAATAAAACAAAATCTCTATCCTCATTGTAATAAAACTAGGGAAAAATCAGAGATCAAAGCTTGGGGAAAATTGTTTGGTCTAGAAAGCAAGTGGAGATGTAGATGCAAAGTCCTAGGGAAAAAGTTAAGGCCAGGAAGTATTTTAGGATGATGTCAGCTTCAAGCTTTGTGGGTTTACAAGACCACTCAAGAAAATGTGTGGAGGGAGCTGAGATACTGAGAAAGACCCTTGAGGAAATACCTATACTGCCACGGGAGTAGGGGGAAATCAGAAGGGAAGACAGGAGTCAAGAAAGGTGGAAAATCAGAATAAAGTGGGTGTGGTTTTTTTTTAAGTTCGAAGGGGACGGGACGATACGCAATGCTAAAACACACAAAATGACCTCAGCAAATACTCTCTTGGACTCGGTAAGGTGATCTTTAAGAGTGTCCAGAGAAGAAGAAGAATGAACACTAAATTACAAGGTAAGAGAAAAAAGGTGGACAGCAGGCAAGGGGAGAAGAGAGCGAGCCGTGCCGACGAAGGGAGGAGCGGGGACGAAGAAGTGGGGTCTGCGACCGTTACCGGGAACCAATGGGAAAAGGCCCTGGCGCACAGCTGCTCCTCTGAACTCAAACGAGCGTCACAGAGACGATCCAACCTCATTCCTTTCATCTTTGTGGGATTTCAGTTATTCACGCGTAAGGCATGGCAGAGACCATGAGGATGAGGAAATACAGACTGTACTGAGGAAACAATCTACGCGAAACCAACCTGTCGGAATCCGTTTTATCACTGCTATACGCCAGCACAGCGTGCCAATCGAGTTGTTTAAAATTTACCACCAATCCACAGTAAAACTAAAATAATGTAGAACTTTCCTCCTTTTAAAGGGTAAATTGAAACAAATACTTTTGAAAGCCATTGTTTAGAAATATATGCAGTCGTAAATATTTACATTTTTAAGTCCACATGAACAGTAAGGAAAACACAAAAGAACATTCTAATACTAAACAACTTCTACAGCCTTTGAATAAGTCCAAGTAAAACGGTCATTAAAGAAACCACTGATTTTGTTTTAAATCACACTAACGGCTCTAGGAAGGAAAAACCAAAAGAGCACCAGACCCTCAACAAGAGACAGTACAATATTGAAGGCCTTTTCAATGAACAGACGAGAACAAAACACTGGCTGGGTTAAGGGGCAAGGGCGAGAGCAGTAGCAATAATCGTACTTTGTGACTGACCTGGGAAGAAATAAAGACAAGGATCTGTCATTTTCGTGATGACTTTTCTTTAAATTCCAGTATGTGCCAAGAAGTTCAGTCACAGAAATTGAAGCATACCACTACTAAAATCCCCACCTGACCACATTTATTAAAAGCTGTTTTCCCTCCTGGGACTTTGCTCCAGGTCTGAGGTTTAATTAGAAAGGAAGGAATACAAAATACAAGGTTTTGTGAAGAGTCTGGTCAACTGCAAAAAGCAGTTTTCCCACAACCGGTACCTTACACAACCAGCAGATGGCGCCCTCCATAAAGACAACCCCTCACTACACACTCACTACACAGGAGTTAGGCATTCTAGGCCAGGGACAACCAAAAAGCTAATGGGGGATATTTTCTAATAGAAAAAAAGACGAAGTAAATTATCTTGTTATCCCCTAAGGATAAAACTTTCAGGCTATGTTTACATATTTTCCAACTATTCCAACTAAAAAGCCGATTTCCCCCCATATGCAATATTACCGCTAAGCCACCATTCAACTTGAATTAATCCTTATTAATTCAAATTAACTATATTGAAGTTGTCCCTGTTTTTCCTATGTGTTCTGGTAAAAACAAAGTAATTTCAAATGCTTAAGGAAGACCTTTTAGAAAGCTGACCCATTCTTTTCATACTTTTGTTGATGTTTATTTATAAAAGGTTAAACACAGTTTTACTCTCTTGTCTACATTCTTTTCAAGGAAATCAGTGTTCTAGAAGGGAGTAGAGTTACAGTAACCAGTTCAAACAGAAAGAACCCCAGGCCCTGGAACACCCCAACTGACACCAGACTCTCACTCAGCAACAGAAACTGTTCTGCTGAGTCCCTTTACAGCGACACTCTGTACACTAATGATGACACTACCTCTCACTGACGGAACGGCTGCCATTTCCCTAGTAACAGTCAGGTCCATGTCCCATTCAGTGGGGGGCAGAATCATGCACTTCACTGTCCACATCAAACCTCCAGCCCGTATTCCCGCACAAGCACTCACTCTCAGGCCGCCTCCACTGCACCGAGTGAACAGAGCTGTCCGCCGGAGCCCTCCCAGGATGCTGGCACTACATCTACTAGGTCACCTGCTCTGTTGGTACCCACTCCCTGCTTCCTTCCTGTTACCACAATGCACGCGGCCACCCCCACCTGCCCCATCGCCACTGCTACATCGAAACCGAATGCCTCCACGCGTGCACAGAAGCACACCCGCTGCAGGTTTCTCGGACACCTTCCCTTCACTAGGTGCCTCCTGTTTCCTCCATCTCCACCAGATCCCTCCTGTGCAATGCTATTCTGTCCTTGAGGAAGGGAAAGAAAACACAACACGCCTGCTTAGACTCCGAATGCCCTCCCAGATACCGTCTCCTCTCTCAAATGACCTCCCCAGCCAAGCTTCTCGAAGCGCAGCCACACTTTCTCCCTCCGCATCTTCAGCTCCACCCACTTTCCATACCAACCTAATCTTGTGTCCAAAGCCCTCCAGCACCCACCACCGCCACCCACAGAAATGCTTCTGCCATAATCACTGTGGCAGTGGTCAAAATGAACAACAGACTGTCCCTTCCCCGCATCCACACCCTTGCAAGGTGGCTGTGCTGCTCCTCCCATCAAGAGGTAAGAGTGTTAAAAAGATGATTAGTGGTGGACATTTCGGGGTGGGGGGGGCAGGGGAAGCAAGAGTGTTTCCCAGCAGTTGAAAAGTGACATGTTCTTATAACTTGTTTTAGCCAATGGGACACCGGGCAACTTAATGACTGCTGGTGCCGCTGGGTCCACTGACGAGCTCTCGGGACTCTGCTCCTAACATGAGCACAGCCCCACAGTGTCCCGCTAGGCAAGGTCCCCGCAGTCCCCCCACGATCACCACGAGCAAGCCAGCCCCAGCCAAACCACCAGGTGACCACAGGCATTTACCTAGAGATGCATGAGAGGCACTGGCTACGGTGACCAATACCCGCAGAACTGCCCCGACTCAAACTGCCAACCCCCAAAGGTGGGAGCTACACAAATGGTGGATGTTCTAAGCCATTACGTTTGGGGGCTTATGCAATAAATGTTGAATAGATAACCTTTAAAGAAGTCACTGACTTCTATGTTGCCAAAGCAAAGAAACACTCTTCTAATCCTCACCATACTGCTCTCAGCAGTGGGAAGGCAGCCGGCTGCAGCCTCCTCCTGGAACCTCTCTCTCTCTGCACCACGCTGCTCATTTTTCTCCTTCCCCACTGCTCACACCTGTGTCCTGTCTCCTCCTCCTGCAGTTCAGTTCCGGAACCTTCGTTCACTGTTTAACCTATACATGTCTTTCCCTCCACGGCCTCTGCCTAAGTCTTCTTGGCGCTGCTCCAGAGACTTCCAAGCAGCCACACGCACCGCACCAACAGCCCTCCTTTTAGCTCCGGTGCACAGGTGCCACTGTGCTTGACACCTCCACCTGGGCATCCTCAAAGGCACCTTACCATAAAATACCCAAAACCAGACAACACGCTTTCTCCTAACTCCTTCCCTCTTAAAACACACGCACTCGCGCACACACACACGTCCTTTTTCTATCTTTTCTCTGTAATTGGTCCCTAGTGTACCCCACCTTGTTCTTCCCAGAAAACTGGGAGTGACCCTTAACAGTTCTCAGTTCTCTTTCAACATTTAAAAGCAACCATTCAGTCCTGTAAACGTTAACCGCAAAACCTAAAGGACGGCAACCCTCCCGTGGCCGTCACCTCACCACCGCGGAATCTCAGCCACCCTCCGACTCATCCCCCAGCCCGCCAGCCTTCCCAGGCTCGCCTCTTCACAGCACTGCCTCGCTCGGAACTCGGAACCAGGCCCCGCCCCAGAGTAGGTTCCAGCCACGCTTATCTGACCACTTCGACCTCTACGCCTCTCGGGGTCCAGGCAGCGCCCCCCAGTCTTGGAGTGCGCTCTTCTTCCCACCTCAGACTCTTACCTGCTCTCCGTCACTCTGCTCCTGCCTGGCTGACGCAGACTTTTCGAGACTCCTATGTCCATTTCTGAGACACAGCCCCCAGTCGCCCGAGCTAAATTAAGTCCCTACCACACGCTGTCACACCGCCCCTGTCATTTTCCAAAGAACTCACCACGATTGTAAAGATTTATCCTCTGATATCTGGCGCCCCTTCTAAAATGTAAACTGCATGAGAGCAAGAATCCTATTTTGTTCACCTAATACAATGATAATCGAAAAGCAAGAGCTCAACAAATATCCTTAATAATGAATCATAAAACTATGCCCAGTTAACAAGTGGCAAAACTGAGGATTAGGCAGATTAATTATGTCAAAGTTGGCCAGCAACTGAGCTGGAACTAACCTGTATATGACTCCCAAGGCCTCTCCCCTTACCTTCATGTTCGCAGTCTACGGAGCACACCTGCATCCCCTAAGACTCAGGCTGAACCTGGACTTGAAAAACCTTCCATGAGTATTTTTACATGCAGAGTTGACTATCAATGCATCCTAACAGCCCAAAGGTGTAAAGAGTCCAAACATCTATTACCCAGTGAATGTATAAACAAAATTGGTTACGTGCACACAATGAAACACTACTCAGAAACAAAACGAACGATACGAATGGATCCTCAAAAGCACCCAAGGAAAAGAAACCAGACACAAAGGACTACCGACTGTGTGATCACATTCACAGGGAACGTCTGGGCAAGGCAGACCTGCGGGAACAGGAAACGGGTCAGCTGCCAGGCGGGGCTGGCGGGGAGGGAAGGGACTGCAAAGGAACGCGAGTGGTCTTCAGAGGACGACGGTGCACACTCACGTTACTAAAAATCACTGACTTGCACACACGGGAGATGAGTGTGTCAGAGGAAACACAAAAGAAGGGGCAATTCACCCTGTCAAAGATGAAGAGGAAGTCCTAGCTGCCCGTCACAGAGAGCTGGAATTCCAGCCACAGTGTGGGACCCGACAGAGGAGACGCTGAGTGACACGAGAGGACGGAGACATGAAGTCAGGCTTTCTCCTCAAAGTTGTGTCCTTGAAGGCACTTACCTCTAATAGGAAAAATTTTAGCAAAATTAAAATTTTAATCCAGTGACAGCATTCAAACTTTTGCTAAATGTGGGGAAAATAACCTCACAGATATTTCACATGCACTCTAAGCTGTACCGGATAGCTTCATTCAGAAACATTACGGCCTTGGCTGGGCAACTCGGTTGGTTAAAACGTGGTCCTGAGATGCCAAGGTTGTAGGTTTGATACCCAGTGAGCGCACGTACAAGAATCAACCAATGAATGCATCAATAAGTGGAACAACAAATCAATGTCTCTCTCAAATCAATCAATAAATTAAAATTAAAAAAAAAAAGATTAGGGATTCTCCAAACTATGCAATCTCCTGCATGTAATAAACAAAGGCAATTTCACACATGGATTTTCAGGTTTTCTGCACCACATCTATGGATCACTTACAGGGCATATTTTCCTTCCTAGCGTAATAATACTAAGCAATGTTTATGTCAAATGCCTAGATCCAACAGAACTTAAAATACAACATATGCTCCCACATTTTATGATTTCTTTTTTAATTTTTATTGAGATACAACTGACATATTAGTCTCAGGCATATGATGTAATGATTCACTTTCTAATTATCCAATTTAGGTGGATAAGGGGTCAACACCCATCACCACAGCTACGAACTGCCTCGGGAAGAGACCTTCTGGGCGCTGCTCTCTCTCAGCACCTTCGGGTGAGCCGTGCGGTACCAGTGACGACCGCTGCACTGTCACGGACATGCTCTACAACGCAGCCCATGACTGACTCGGTTTCTGACAGTTTGTGCCCTTTGACCTCTTCCCCCACCCCTTTGACTCTGGCAGCCACCAATCTGTTCTTTGCATGTGTGTGTTGAGACTTTTGTCTTTTGTTTTTAAGATTCCTTCTTTGGCTCGCTTCATGCAGCATGATGCCCTCAATGTCCATCCATGTTGTCACAAACAGTCAGATTTCCGCCTTTTTGAATGGCTGAAAACCACGCACGCTTCCTTGCATCGTTCATCCACTGACGCGCATTAATAAATGCAGCTACTCAACTGCATTTATCAGTGCAGCTGACCTCTTTCCTCCATCTTCTCAGGAAAACCAACCAGCTGCATAAAGAATGTCAACATAAAAATGGTTTGGCATCTTTCACTTTGAAAGAAGACATATCTTTTCAATCCCCTGGCAAACGAATTTTCCTCCACTAGAAGGTAAAACTCAGAAAATGAACTGTATTACAATAATACCGCTCAAAAATAAACTTTAAAACAGCGACCGTCTTCCGAGATGCGAACAGACAGCTCAGTAGCTCAGCTCTGCACAGATACCTGTGACTGTGTCCCACGAAGACGGCTCCATGTCCTGTTCTACAACATGGAGACAGTAACTGCTCGCTTCACCGCTGCGGCAGCTGAGCAGCACTGCGCCCACAGCTACGAGAATGTGCACCGCGACAGCTCGAAACACCCCGGACCCCACAGCACACTCACAGGCTCCGGGGGACACTTCTTCTGCGGAGAAAACCACAGCGGCCCCCAGATCTGGCAGACGCCAGGCGCACTACTCGCTCAAGATACTTCCACGTCAGCGCCCTGCCTTCCGCCCAGCGGTGCTGCATCTCTGAGAAACTGGGTTTGGGGCAACCGGTGAGACAAAACCTACTGTATGGGAGTCAGTGTGAAGCAGGGTATGACGTGGCGGTGTCTACCCTGCTTCTGAGACTCGTGATGTTGTCCACGCCCATCAGGCAGACACAGCCCGTCCCATCAGCAAGAAGCTGTTGCTATTTAAGAATAACAAGCATGTTTTTGCTTCCATGTAGGTGCAGTTCTTAGACCCAATGCTTACTAAGCTATCTGTACCTAACTAAAACAGAACTGCTAGGTAACACTTCCTGGTGCCACACAGAAAACGGTGAGACGTCGCGGGCAGGGGCGCTGCACGGGAGCCAGAACTGGGGCCGCTCTCACCGAGCACCGGCCAGGGCCTCGCGGACCCCGGTGAGCAGCACTTGGCGCGTCATCTGCACCCTCCGTGCGCTGGTGAAGGGGAGAGACAGTTTTTATACAAACTGAGGAGACTGAAAGAAAACATACCAAAAATGAGCTAGGGTAACAGGCTGCTCTCCACCGCATTTCATTCTAGAAAAGCGGTAGACGAAACTAAAGGTTGACTACAATAATTAAAGAAAAAATACCCAAATGTTGCTCATATTGGGTTGGCCAAAAAGGTTGTTCTTTCCGTAAAATAGCTCTCACTGCACTTAGTTGTCTTTAACTTCATTTGAAATAATCATGTTACACTGTATTGTGACAGCTGTCACATCAGCTGTGCATTAAAAAAAATAACTTACCAAAATTGGTGAATTTTTGGAGCCATTTTAATATTGAAGATGGAAGAAAATAAGCAACATTTTTGAAATATTATGCTTTATTATTTCAAAAAAGGTAAAAACACAACTGAAATGCAAAAGCAGATTCATGCAGTGTATGGAGAAGGTGCTGTGACTGATCGAATGTGTCACAAGTGGTTTGCGAAGCTTTGTGGAGAGTTCTCGCTGGACGACGCTCCGCAGTTGGGTAGACCAGTTGAGTGGAGAGCGATCAAATCGAGACATTAATTGAGAACAATTGGTGCTCCACCACACGGGCGAGAGCTGGCATACTCAAAATATCCAAATCAATACTGTTATTGGTGAAGATGAAAAATGTGTCTTTTATTTTATGGAAGAAACTACACAGAGGTTTTGGCCAGCCCCATATTATGTTGGTTTGTTTCAAGACAGGGCTAATGCAGGCAGCTGAGCCCTACTTTGAAACAAAATCTCCTACCAACTTCTAAGTTACAAAACATCGAGCAGAGGTCTCTGTAGTGCGGTGCGGGGGAGGAGAGTCCCGGCCCAGTCTGGCCTTCCCCTCCACACCTGTAACTGTTCAATGGGACCTCTGGGCTTCAACAACGATGTAGCACTAAGGATGTTACAGGGAAGGGGGCCAGCCTTCAACCAGAGCAGCTCAGCCTTACAAAAGGTCTCGTTTGAATAACGGTGTATTTGAAAAGCACAAGTTACAAGCCATAGGCTAAAGCCAAGGCAATGATATTCAAACTTTTTAAATTGCAATACAACCCAGTACATAAGCACACTTAAAAAAAAAGAAAGAAAGAAAGAACACACCTCTGATTACAGAATATTCTTTTCGTGTGTCATTCATTGTGAGATTTTCCTACTCTAATTGAAACCCTGTTTACAAAACTCTGGCCTAAAAACTACCTCAATGACTTCTCAACCAAGAAAATAAAAATTAATGTGAGTGGAGAGAGAAGAGAGGTAAGAACAAATACAAACAAACAAAAAAAAAGATTTCCATTTCATCATGCATACCAAAAACCAAACAAAAACAATAAAAAAGGGGGGTGGGGTGGGAGAAAGGAGTGTGCATGAATTAGAGCTAAATATAAAAATAATCATCAAAATCTTATCTCTAGTTAAAAACTTTTCAGCCTGAAAACAAGAGATAAATCTTAACCTCTTTTTCAATAGAACTTCTGATTTTATGGGAGACAACCGCATTATAAACTTTATCTCTTTTCTTCCCCAAACCCATTAAAATGGCCAAAGAAATATAAAAATAAGGAAAAAATGAGAGCAGTGTTAGAAACCAGAAGATCACTTACAATGCAGACGGTCAAGACCCGCAGACTCGGGACTCACTGAGAGGCGGCCTGCAGGACTGCAGACCAGAGGTCGCACACCCCCTGCCTCAGGCCACCTCCAAGGACGCAGGCCCGCATCGCCCAAGAGCAAGCTCTTACCTCCACAGCCGCTCCTCCCCAATCCCCGCCAACAGTCTCAGCTGAGAGAACAAGGCAGACAAGATTTTGAAAGTCCACCAGAAACCAAAACGAAATTAAGATGGGCAAAGATTTTGCTTTCTTGGCTTGGCACAGACTCCCCAAGATAAATCGAGCTGGGATTTGTGACCCAAGCGTTCTCTCAGCCATCTGTCTTGCTCACGGGAGACACAGGCTCTGGCAGTGTGCTCCCAGCCCACATAACCCTAAAAACATTCCAACTTTTTAAAAGCCTCCCTCTCTGTCAATTCATTTACCAGACCAGGGATAACCCACACAAGAGACAAAACTAGACTTACCCATTCCCTTAGGAGAAGTCATCTAAAGAAAATAATACTAATTGGTATAAACTGCTAAAGAAGCCCACACCCGCTACCGAAAATGACGAATTTAGAATTCCCTTTATAAATGTAACTGCATAAGGATAAATGAAAAAGCACATTAGGAGACAGAGTCCGAAAAAGGTGTACAAAACAGGCCAAATAAAACACAATGCTAACACAGAAAGGCACAAGAGAATTTTTAATTTGCGTTAGTAAGCTCGATGAAATATGGGGACATTTGGATGCGAAGAGCAGCCATCATGAAACAGGAGCATTCCAGGGCCCGTGAGCGTGGCAGTCCAAGCTGCAAGGGCTGTGGGGAGGGGCGACGAGCTGATGACAGCAGCGTGACGTCAGGCTGCCTGGCTCTAAATCCCAGCTCCACCAAGGGAACACCCACCTCCAACAGCACAACCGAAGGCCCACTGACCCTGCAGAACACAGTTACCACGTCGCTGGGCTGGCGAGTGAGGCGCTCTCTCGGGACGCTTCCACACGGCACCTTGCCCCCCGCCCTGCCCACAGGAGCAGCACGCAGTGCGCACACAGAGGTTCGGGGGGACACACGTCCCTTCAGCCCTGTGCCTGCTGTGAGGACAGCCGGACCTCAGTCCCCTCTCAGCAAAGACCCCAGGAGTCTCCAGCACGTGACAAATCCAATTCTGAGCGAGCGCTAAGGCAAACCCTCGGTGGAATTTTAGAGGGTCTCAATTTAGGCCCCCAAATTCTCCACACATCGAGCACAACAAAATCTGAGTCTTGCTCGAGGAGCACCACACTCGAGGAACACACTACCGAGACTCATGCCCTCGTCAATTCAGGGCTCGTGGCTCTAAGCACGCAACAGGTGCCGATTCGATTCGTCTGACCCCCCCACCCCGCGCCCCCGCAGGCCAGCGCCCTCTCCTCCTCGTGCACCGCACACACAGGCCGCGCCGTTCGCCCGCGGCTGCCTAGCTCCAGGGCTGGGGCAGGGACTCCTGCAGTTCCAGAGCCGCACGTTTAGCCACCACGCTGTTCTCGAAGGTCAGGACTAGATTTTCAAAAGCAGAAAAACCCACCCTGGCTCAGACCCACCCCACCAATCTTTGGCATCTCAGTAACTCAGGCAGCTCGAGCCCGCTCCTCAGCGATGCGAAGGCAGGGACGACAGTGTCACGGGACCACGGCGTGTGCGGCGGGGAGCACAGCTGCACTGGCCATCCCTCTCCCCGAGCGAGCCCACGCCGGCACACACGGAGACCCCAGCGACTCCAAGCACCTCGCACAGGCCCGTTTCAGCCGACCCTCTGAACTGTCTCAGACAGCTCCACTGCTCCCCCAACCACCTGTACAGGCGAGGAAACAGACTCCAGATGAAGAACCTGGAGCCGGACCAGAATGGCCACAGATCGACCCCAACTCTCCACCCCCGCCCCGCACCCCTTCTCCGGCAGCTCTCTCCCAGCCAGAGGCAGAGTTCTCGTCCCCACACCCTGAACCCTGCTGGCCTCACCACTTGCCTCGCTCGAGGGAACAAGGCAGCAGGGACGCTCTGTCGGTCCGAGGGTAGCCCTCAAGACTCTGCGTCCTTCCGCTGCCTCTCTTAGAACCACCACCACCTCGTGAACAAGCACCGGCCTGCCTGACGCATGGGGAGACACGTGCCTCAGTCCCCCTGCATCACCCGGAGGACAGACGGCCAACCGCCAGAACTGGGACGCCACCCGGGACCAGCTGGCCCCCAGCCCACCTGCCGAGTGACCACAGAGAAGGGAGTGATCCCAGACGAAAGCACCTCGTCTGAAAGGGCCCGATCCAGCCCCGATGAACAGAAACATCCAGGTGACCCACCAATTAATGAGCAGTGATACACACTGGCTTGAAGCCACTGAATCAGGGGTGCGGGGGACAGAACAGGGCCACATGCAACTCATGGTGAGGCAGCGGAGCTGGGATTTAAAGCCAGGCAGCCGGACCCTGAGCTCACCCGCCCACCCCCGAATCATCACATCACGTGACTTCCAGGTTCAGAGCAGACTCCCCGCCACGCTGCTCCGTGCTTTCCTCAGTGAGAAAGAAGGAAGGCATGTGTGCTATTTTATGACTTTAAAACAATTTATAAAAAAGTTCGAAGTAGTAAATATAATTTGTTTCCTTCTCTAAGTAAAGAAGAAAATCCAAAGAAATAGCAGACCTAGAATTAGAACTCAATCATGAACCTCCATTTGGTCCATTACTTTATTAAGTACTGCGTGAAAATCTACACACACTTCTCTGGGTAGAGTTACAATGCTTTCAATACTGCATCTAGGGTATCCTGATAAACTCCCCAAGTACTGTGAAATGTATCTATTAATTTGCACTAACTCATTCTCACTCTTAATCAATGTGCTTGGCTTCCCAATTCACCAACGCAGAGCCCAGCCCATCATCTCCCCACCTGTGTGCATCTGTGCCGACACAGTTCCTTGGCGGGGGGAAATTGGGGGACGGTCTTGGTTTTCCCCAGGGGATGCGGCAATGGCTCCACTAAACTGGCCACCTCAGACTTTTCTACACAGTAAGGGCCCCAGAACCGGGGGTGTGGTGGGGATGAACTTCCCCCAGGGGAGGCCAGGTCACTACCACACAGGCGAGGCTGGGGAGCAGCACCTCTGAAAGGCAGGAGCTCGTTGGGGACACTCCTCAGGGCTTCCCTGCGTGGTATTATGGTTAAAGTCGGTGGCAACAAGGCAGGCAGGATGCTGTGGGTCCAGGCCCTTCGGGGATGAAGATGAGGGTTACCCGGCACCCCCGTGCCCACAACCAGCTGCAAGAACAGGGGGCATGGGGAATGAGAGGAGGAGAAGGCACTTACAGGTAACAACTACGACCACATGGTTAGTTGCAGACATGGAAATTCTAATGAGTATATCTTCCTTATTTTGATAGAAAAATTTTACATGTACCTTAACCAACATATTTTTATCTCCCTTTCTACAGTCATCTAATAATAGTTAATCTCATATCAAACCTCAAAGTATTTAAGTTATAAAATATCAAGTAGAAAATGCGACACAGGTAGAACAAAAAGGAACTCAACTATGGATAAAGTAATTTTGTATCCTCTGTTAAGGAGAAGGTTTGCATGTTTAAACAAAAGATACTATTGTTCATCAAAAGTATAATTTTGTGCCCTGGCCTGGTAGCTCAGTTGACTGGAGCATCATCCACGCACCAAAAGGTTGCGGGTTCAATCCCCAGTCGGGGCACACACCTTGGTGGCAAGTTTGTTCCCCAGTCCCATACGGGAAGCAACCAACTGATGTGTCTCTCTCACGTGGATGTTTCTCTCTCTCTCTGAAATCAACAAACACATCTTCCAGTGAGGATTTTTTAAAATAGTGTGATTTTGTGGCCTTGGGCGCGTAGCTAAGTTGGGTGCAGTGCCGTATGTCACACCAAGGCTGCGGGCCTGACCCCCAGCCAGGGCACACACAAAAACCAGTCACTGAGTGTGTCAGTAAGTACAACACCAACTCCACGTTTCTCTTTCTTTCTGTCTCTCAAGTAAAAAAAATAATAATAACAAAAAGATAAGGATTATTTTAAAAAGTATGATTTTGCATGTCTTTATTTGTAAGTTTAAGACGATTAAAAGCAGTGTGTACAGGTGTTGTGGTGACACGGGATGACTGCAATGGCTTTTTACTGTCATCTCATCACAGTTGCAAGTCCATTTCTCCAAATTCCGATGCCTGCGTGTGTGGGTTAGGGTTGGCCTGAGAAGCAATTCCCGTGAGATTTAGAAGACAAACGTGAAGCACCAGAAAGGTCCAAGGTGCCCAAAGGTCAGGCACACTGCAGTTCTCACACATCATCAAGGATTTCTGAGCTCACTTTTGCTAGCATGGGGCAAAAACTCTGCCCATAGTCCCCCCGCCTGCTGTCGGACCCCCTCCTCTGCTTGTCCAAACACCACCAGGGCAGGCGTCTACGCAGCCCCGGGGTGAGGTGTGCCGGGCGAGGTGTGCCGCAGCTACTGCGTCGACCCACGACCAGGCTGCAGCCTGGGAAGCAGCGAGAGAGTGACGCGGGTCCGGCTGGTTTCCTTGAGCGCCACTTCCCGTCTGTCTTCCCTCCCGACTGCCAGCCCGCTGACTCCAAGCCAAGCACCAGACTCCGAGTGTGCAACCAGCTCTCCCAACTGGTAAAACCAATCATTGTGATAATCTCACTTGTCTTCAGACCCTCACTGACAGAGACAGGAGTGTTATTTAGGGTTAGACTGCAGTAGAAAGGGCTGAATGTGTCCACCTGTCTCTTAACTAAAGTGAAAAAAGTCAAATATCGTAACCAGGGTTACCATGTACCTCACCTTCCTTCCATCAACAAATACTTCAGGGTTTACCTGAACAACATTAAGTTTTGAAAGCATCTATACTTACTTCTTAAGTAGCAAGTTCAAATTTTAAAATCCACCTTCTTACAAAGTTTCACAACAAAATAGGCACTGCCCAAATTCAAGAAGAAAGTTAAAATCTGCACCCTTTCATGATGTCCTTGGACCCCCGCGATGGCAGCCTCAGACCTGAGAAACTAGAAGACCTGTGTGCCACCTCCACCACCAACTCACCCCGTGGCCTCGGGGGCACGCCTGAAGGAGAAATGCCGCCCCGCTCAAGTCGCAGCCCTAAACTCAAATGTCTACAGAACGATCCTAAAGGGTCCTCTGGACCTGAGCGAGTCCAGTTACCACCTAAAGCTAAATAAATGCCCAACAGCCCCATCATGAACATGAATTCTGAGACGGGAGCAATGGAGACAAACATTCACATTTTAGGACTTTTTCCGCAGAGCAGAAATACCAAAAGAAGTAAAGGTCAAAGATGGCTGAAAACAGGTACCTTCCGATGCGGCCTGGGACCAGGTGTCCCACTGCGGCCTGTCAGCGATCGCTGCCCGGGAAGAGGAAAGAAACAGCAGTGGAAACATACTCATCCCTCACCGGGCTTTGTAAAGCTTCTTTAGCTCCTGGCTTTTCATTAACGACTGACTATTTGCACCAAGTGTAAGTGACTGAAGCTACAGTGAATGTCTATCTTACTCTAAAAACACGCAGCCCTGAAACAAGGTATGTAAGCCAGCAAATGTGCTCAGTGGCCGGTGCGCAACGAACGAAAAAGAGTCTGCGCAGAGCTCTAACAATGGAGGAGTGCCACCTCACGTCACCTCCTGAAACCAACCTCCCACAGGTAACAGTGATGAACTCTGCAGAGAACACTTTCAAATACCACCTGAAGACAAGAAAGCAAGCAATCACACAAGCACAGGCCGACCCCAGAGGTCGGACCTCGGAAGAATGTGACGGGGGGACACAAGGCAGACGCAGGAGGAAGATGGCAGCCCCCGCGAGGACGCCGCTGGCCCACAACAGCTCTGGAGGAGAACCCAGGCGGGGGAGCCGCCGTTTTACCAAAGGTCCAGGCCACGGAGGGCCAGAGTCAGAGGAGAATTCAGGAAAGCGGCAGGCCATGGGAGAGGAGGGCTCCAAAGCTTACACAAAAGCCCAGGACGTGGCACCGGCCCCTGGGCTCCACGGGCTCAGGGAAGGTTCCAGGCTGCCCCGCGGAAAACCACCGGGAGGCTGAAATAACTCAGCTGCAGTTTCCGAGGCCGCCCACTGCAAAGCTGCCACGAGCCTGGAGTCCGAGCCTGACCAACTTGCAACGACTCAGAAAACAGCCCAGACTTTCTGCAGGCCCATCTTGAAGTGTAAGACTGAGCCTTCCCAAGTTCAAGGGGACCAACCAGTGACTTAACCGTGATAAGGATAAAGAAAATTTGAAGGTGATGTATCACCCACAATGTCCACTCTATAATAAGGACTTTCTAGACCTGAAAAGAAGCAAAAAAATGACCCACGGTCAAGGGTGAAAAAAGCAGTCAACAGAAAAAGACCATGAAATAATTCGCATGAGGAATTAACAAACAGGGAGTTTAAAGCAAATACTATAAATCTGGTCACAGACCTTATGAAAACATGGTCACAATGGGGAATCTCAACAAATAAATGAAATTAGTTTTTTAAGCCCTGGCAGGTGTGGCTCACTTGATTGGAGCATGGTCCTGTAAACTGAAAAGTCGAAGGTTCTATTATGCCCAGTCAGGGCACACGCCTAGGTTACAAGTTCCATCCCTGCCTGGGACCGACTGATGTTTCTCTCTCACATCGATGTTTCTCTCCCTCCTTTCCCATCTCGCTAAAATTAATATAAGCATGTCCTCAGGTGAGGATAAAAAAAGTTTTTTTAAAAAACAGCTAAATAAAATGCTGAACCTGAAGGGCACATTACTTGAAGGTGGGATTAGCCACACCCGCACCCCACGTTCACTGTAGCATTAGTCATGAGAACCAAGACACGGAGACGCTCCAGATGCCCACTGCCTGATGAATGCGCAGAGAAGGTGCGATGTACACCTCCGATGAAACACAATGAAACGTCATTCAGCCACTTGTGACAGCGTGAAGTAACCTTGAGGGCATGACGCCAAGTGCAATAAAATGAAAGACAGACACTGTGTGGTCTCGCACTGTGGAATCTAAAAAGTCAGACTCACACGAGCACTGAGTGAGCACCGAGTGAGCACTGAGTGAGGCAGTCGTTGCCAGGGCTGTGTGGGGTAGGAGAAGTGGGGCGATTTCGTCAGAGTGCAACCTTCAGTTATCTGAACAGATGCCGGGCCCGTGGTGCACAGCATGGCGACCACGGCCAGCAGGCCTGCACTGCGTGCCCCAAAGGTGCTCAGAGGAATCTTCAGTCTTCACCACACACACAACACACACACAACACAGATTGGTAAGAACCGTGGGAGGCGGTAAACGTGTTGACCACCTTCACTGCAGCAGTCGTCTCAAACATAAGCGCGCTTGGTGTACCCAGACGTACACATTTGTCACCTACTATGCGCCCAGTACTACCCTGGGGTTCTAAAATAACTAAAAGCTCACGTCCTAATGGAGCTAACAAGGAAACACACTCCTTGCGTCACGACACCCCCCTGAGGGTCTCCCTTACAGAGACAGCGCAGGTCCCATTCGGAACAGAGCACCCCAGTGCCTGGCAGAAGAGTCAGGTTCAGTGAGGTGCAGGATGAAAAGCAGGACTCTGGACACACGGGCCATTACGGAAGAGGAGTGACACGTGCAAAAAGACAGAGACGAAGGGTCTCACCCAACAGGGAGCTGGGAGCAGGTGTGTGTTTTCAAAGTGCAGAGACCCTACAGGGAAGGAAGGGGTAGGGAGGCCCCACACTGACGCCAAGTGTCTGCCTCCGAAGAGCCGTGCGAGCCAGGAAACTACCCGTGAAAACAAGCACTTAGAACCGCTGCTCCGCGAGCAGTTGGGGAGCGAGCCTCGCGGGGAGCACAGCTGGAAGCAGAGACGTGTGGGAAGGCCACTGCAGAACTAGCACGTCTGCTCACTTTTAGCAAACCACCCAACGGCACGCAGACTGAACAGGAATTTAAGCATCCCCAAACGGATAGGAAAATGGATAAAGATTAAGATCAGGCAATTCACAGAAATAAATAAATAGACAGAAATAGCTCTTAAACAGTTGAAAAGATACTCAGTGTCACTCATAATAGAAATGTAAATTAAAGCTACACCATGAGACCATTCTGTATCTATTGTGTTGGCAAAAATCTAGAAAGCGTGATTATACACTGTGTTGGAAAGGTATGGGGAAACAAATACTCTCATATATACCTCACTTCTACAACCTCTATGAAGGACAATTTGACAATACGTATCAACAGCATGTCTGCTGATTTTGTAGCCCACCAATTCCACTTCCAGGACTTTATCCTGCAGACATACCTGCATGTGCACAGATGACAATATCTGACAATAAATGATACACGTACAAGGTGCCAATGTGGCATTTTTATAAAAGTAAAAACTAAAAACAATCTCGCTTCCCTCCATGGGCTCGTTAAATCACAGGGCGTAAGTAGAGACGAACACCGCGGCTGTTGACAGCGAGCATGTACTAGCGCTTCTATATAATGACACGGCAAGAATCTCAAAGGAATGTTGTTACGTGAAAAAAGTAAAGGACAGAACAGTTAAAGTTTCCAGAATTAGTGTAAGATGGGGGTGGAGGGAGAAGTAAACTAAACACATTTTAACTGGCTACATTTCTTTAAATCCCAGAAGAATAGATAAGAAATCTATGATGTTAGTAAACTACTGTAGGAATCTGGGAAGTAGGCAGATGGACAGACTTTTCATTGTATTTTCTTTCTCTTCTTGTTTTTTTACTTTTGGAGAATTGTGTATAGTGTAAACAAACAAACAAAAAAAAACCCCTGAAAATACTGTAACATCCAACAGAATCTGGCAGCTCATGTGATGTGAGAAGGAAAGGAGATGAGAGGCCAAGAGGTCAAGTTGACCCCCCAGGTTTCTGATTGGTAAAAACTCTGGTCATCCTTTACAACTTAGAAAGGTATGTGTTACTGACCACAGCGTGATGGTAAATGGTACAGGAAGGCAGCTCAGTTTGTGGACCCACTGTACCGGAGGTACTATGTCCACAGTACACCAGTAAAACAAGACAGGAAATTTGGAAAGAAGTGGGGGACACAGCTGTTAGTACAAGCCTTGGAGAGGAAAATGTTTATATGAGCCTAATTTATCTAGGGATTATTTATTCTATAAACCGAAAAGGCAACTCAAAGCGACAGCATAAGGCCACATATCCACATCCTCTCCTCACAGACATCAGGCTCTCACCAAGAGCTTAGTTAATGAGAGCTAAGTTCCCCCCAAGAACTTAGATCATTTTCCAAGTTCACAACAGATCAGCAACATTAAAGAAGGGTGTGGGAATCAGCCAATAATCATCTGACAGCAGCAAAAAGATGTCAATGATACTACTACAATGATACTACTATCATTACCTCAAAAAACGCAGCTCCCACAGAAGCCAAAGTCCCACATTTACCATTTAATGCTTGGCCAAAACGGTCCCTCCTTCTAGAAGTTTTTTGTGGTTCTTGCACTTAGCCTAACATAATCAATCTCTTTTGATCAAACTTTCAATTTCAAGTATTCGTTAACACCTTCCTAAAAGCATTAGATTGTGCCTTGTTTTATACCTATAATTGGTACTATGTAATACCAGTATCTTTCCTCCTACTTGAACACGCATCTCTGAACTGAAGGAACACTCTTCCATGTTTTTAACTCTGCGCCCAATGTTTTTGCACAGTACAGCCCGCCAATGTCCATTCAACAAACCACCGTCCACCTCTGCCTTCTCTAAAGTGATATGAAAGAACTCTGTCATCAAGAGTCTCCCTGCCCCAAGTTATTTTATTCAGTACATACGGCACTTGGCCTGGCTTACCTAGTGAAATAAGGGGTGATGGGAAGCAACAGTTAATGGGTTCCGGGTTTCTTTTATGGAAGACAAAAATGTTCTACAATCGATTTGTGGTGATGACCTGTGCGTGTTCTAGGAAACAATGAACTACACACTTTCAACAAGTTAATTACACTACACAAACTATATCAATTAATCTCTTTCAAAATGGGGTATCTGTTATTACCCCCACTTTAAAAATTAAGAAACAGAGGCTTGGCAAGATTACGTCATTTGCCCACGGTGATTCAGCTAGCTCATGGTGGAGACATCATGTCCCACACAAGTCTCAACTCTTAAGTAGTCTATATGCTTAACCGCCACGTTCTTCTGCCTTCCTTAGAAAGGGCCTTGGCACATCACGCATCGTATGAAATGCCACGATATTCGAACACTCCCACTAGGGCTCACATCTTAAATGCCAGTGGCCTTCCAAACTAAAGCAGAACTGCAAAGCCTTAACCTAATTATGTCACACCATACAAGCAGGCAAGAAGTCAAAATCTGAAAAGGTAGGTACCAAAGAGGAAAAGAAAATACTCAACAGCTACATTTCAACACTTACCATCCTGAGCATGAGACCCCAGCCATTTTGAGAACGAGATCACAAAAAGTGCCGCTGCTTCTCGACAGCTGCTTCACAACTGCTGCTATACAGTGGGTGAGACTACCGCGGCTGCGCGGGGCCAACTGCGGCTGCGCGGGGCCTAGCGTGGCTGAGGGGGGCCTAACTGCGGCTGCGCGGGGCCTAGCGTGGCTGAGCCGGACATAACTGCGGCTGCGCAGGGCAGACCAAGCGTGGCTGAGCTGGGCCTAATTGCAGCGGGCTTCCTGGACTGGTTCTGAAACTAGGCTTTCTCAGCCTCTGCACTGTTGACATTCTGGGCCAGGTAATTTCTCGTTGTGGAGGGCTTTCCTAAACACTGTAGGGTATTTATTAGCAACGTCCCTTGCCGCTACCCATGAGATACCAGCGGCACCAATCTCCCCACCCCAACAACCAGAGTGTCTCCAGACATTGCTTTCAACAGCTTTGTGATTTCTTTGAAATACAAAAACTGAGCATATTTAAAGTGTACAATTTGGTATTTTGATATGTGTGTACATTGTGGAAAGATCATCCCAATCAACCTAATTAGCAGCATCTCTACAGTTACCATTTGCGGGGGTGGGGTGGGGAGGTGGCGTCAGTGACAGACAAGAGCCCTTTAAACCAATCATTTTCTAAAACCAGTGAGAAAAAGCCCATGCAGTCCAGCGTCCCCAGATTTCTGTGCAGTCCAGCATGCAGGACTCAGAGTATCAACTTATCAACTACTGAAGATCAGAAAACAGACATAAAGAACACTAGAAATAAGAATTGTTCCTGGCCCTGGCCCAATAGCTCAGTTAGTTAAAGCATTATCCCTATATACCAAAGTTGTGGGTTCAGTCCCCAGTCAGGGCACATACAAGAATCAACCAACGAATATACAAATAAGTGGAACAAACCGCTTGTTCTCTCTCTCTCAAATCAATAAAGATTTTTAAAAATTGCTCCCTTTGACGAGTATTAAGAAAAGTTGACTTCCCTGATGAGAAAGACTAAGTGTCCCTTGCCTCTGAAGGAACTAAAATACCAAGGTCAAGGGTGCCACCCTGCCAGGAAAGAAGGGCAAACCAAATGACAGCACGAATAAAAATGAAATGACAGCTGAGGGCAGGAGGGGCAATTGGGAGACTGGACTGGTGGTGCGGGAGCTGGGGCTGACTCGGGAGTCCCCCTGTCCTTCCACATCTTCTGTGAGGACCAAGCAAAGGGCCTTCGGTAGCTCGTGCTGACCCTTGGTTCTCCACAGCCTACCACAGTAGCCTCTCCATTCAGAATGCTGCTCCCCCCAGGGGCTGTGGACTCCAAAACCTTATTCCCTTCTAAAAGTCCCACCTCCCCATGGGACACACAGAAAGTAAGCGACTCAATCTGAAGTACTGGGTTGGCCAAAAAGCCTGTTACATTTTTCCATAAGATGGCTCCAGTAGGGCTTAGTTGTCTTTAACTTCATTCAAAACAATTTTGTTAGACTGTATTGTAACAGCTGTCATATCAGTGTGCATTTACAAAAAACTTATCTAAATTGGTGAACTTTTGTGCAGCCATTTTAATATTGAAGATGGAAGAAGTACATTTTCGGAATATAATGCTTTATTTCAAGAATGGTAAAAGCACAACTGAAACACACACAAAAAAGGATTTGTGCACTGTGTGGAGAAGGCACTGTGGGTGATCCAACATATCATAAACGGTTAGTGAAGTTTCTAGGTACTGTTGACATTTTGGAAAAATAATGCTTTGCTGTGGGGCTGCCTTAGGCATTGGAAGATGTTTAGCAGCAGCCCTGGCCTCTACCTACCAGAAGTCAGTAACAGGAGACAGCCGACATAACTCAAAATAGCCCAATCAATAAAGTTCTTGGTGAAAGTGAAAATGTCTTTTATATTATGGAAAAATCATAAAGAATTTTTTGGTCAACTCTGTATGTGCTGCAAGGTTCCACTGCCAGTAAGCATATTTAAAAAATGTTTAACCTCACTCATAATCAGAGAAATGCAAACTCAAAACAAGATATAAATGTCACATATCAAACTGGCAAAAAGCATAAAATTTAATGAAGTCCAATACCAGTGTGCATGTGATAGGTGTACTAATATACTGGTGGCTACTGTAAACTGTTACAACCTAAATTATCACTCAAAAGGAGTCACAACAAAAGTTATGATACTTCCATATAATGAATTATTCTATCCATTTTTAAATTATGTTGATCTATATATGCCAAGATAAAAAAGCTATGACATTAACTATGCAAAATCAGTAAACTGCAGTTAAAAAAGTAAACAGTAAAATATAGTACAATTTGTATAAATTTTTTAATAAAGATTTTATTTATTTATCTTTAGAAGGGAAGGGAAGGAGAGAGGGAGAGAAATATCAATGTATGGTTGCCTCTCGTGCATCCCCCGCTGGGAACTGGCCTGCAACCCAGGCATGTGCCCCGACTGGGAATTGAACCGCGATCGTTTGGTTCACAGGCCCCCACTCAATCCACTGAGCTACACCAGCCAGGGTGTATAACATTTTTTGAACAAGTAAACTTTCTGGAAACAATTAATAGTGAGTTATCTTTTAAAGGAAGAAACGTAGCTTTTATTTCTACTTTTCTGTATCATTAGAATTTCTTATCATATTATAACTTAAAACACACGATTCTTGAATGTACTCTATTCCCCCAAACCTTCACCACCAACTGTCCAACCTCCATGCCTACCCAGTATCTGAAGGCTAACTAAAAGGCCTTGACAGGATTTCAGGGATATATTTTTGGATGTGATCTGGGGCTTTTCTTTAACATCTCTTCACTTCTCTAAAACCCCCTGATATGAAAGAAGACAAAAAGAATCCCTACACTGCCCAGGGAGCCACAAACCCAGGTCCTCTCAGGCCCCACCCACTCCCTCCTAGAGAGAATGGTTGTGGTTATGACATCCCCCGCCCCAGCTCCTCCTCCTATCAGTTTTGTATCTAGTCATGGCCAATTTCACTCTCCCACAATAAGGGAAAAAATGCAGCCCCTCCAGACCCCGTGACAGCAGGGGTCCTGCTCTGGTCCTCCTCAGCTCTCAGCCCTCAGTGCAGGTGGCCAGCCGCTGCTCCACACTCCCTAAGGCAGCGGCTCAGCCCGGGTGCTGGTCTGTGGAAGCTCAGCACGTGTTCACTGTAACTGAATCTGTCCAGAACATTCTCTGTCCGAGGGAGAGGGAGGTTAGTGGAGTACTTCTAGGTCACAGGCCTCTCAAAGATGACTCAAAATATCTTCCTGCTTCAGTCTTTCCTCAACGGCCCTTGGCTGAATCAGGTATATCTAGTATCACTTACTATTAATGTCTAATCATTAGAGCACAGTAACCACTCTAGATATTTTTAAATATCTCCAATCAATGGCTTTAAGGTTTATTTTAAACAACTAAGTTTTACTCATCTGAGTTTAACCTGTGACATTCTCACTGTACATGATCATCCCTGCCAATTAAAATAGTTGCTACTTGAAGTAGCAAACTTATCCCTCATTTTGAACTACTTATTGAGAAGGGCTGTAAACCCTTTCCCCGTGGGGGTGGGGGGGAACAGTTATGACCAGATGCTTCCTAACAGTGCAGGGTGAGGGAGCACTGGCCTCCGAGACCCAAGGGCTCGGAAGTGCAAACCGCTGCCCTTCAAATCTGCAGTGGGCTCACAAATACTCACAGAAAGTGCTGGGTTCATCTTTAAACTGCTTTTCTAATTTTTAGCATCCCCAAACAGGAATATTTAAACCAACTACCTACTGTAATTGGAAGGGACAAATGAGTTGTGTAGCAACTTGTGTTTAAAAAAAAAAAAAACTCATACCACATACATCTTAGAACAAAGCAAAAGTCAATACTATCTTTTCCAAACCCTCTGGTTTGTAACTTTTTCACAGAACAAATAAATGCCATGTCCAGTAACGTTACACAATGAAGAGCAAGCAGCTGCAGGAGACAGAGACATGTGAGAGATTATCTCTGAACCAACTTAATGGACTGAATCCCCAGCAGAAATGATTAGACCCAGACTCTGAAACAGATGGTCAACCGTGGAACCCTGGAACTTGATTTCTTGGCTGAATGAATGAAAAGGGGAGAAGGAGATGCACAATAACAGCAACCTGGCAATAATTTTAAATATAGCTTAAATCCTAAATAAAACAATGCAGACCATGGGGAAGCTCCTATGCTCCCAGGAGATCTAAGGGCTGCCCCAATGCCACCCAATGAATATGACTGTGACTTTGAATAAATCAACTAGGTTATAAACTGAACCTAATTTCTCATGTATATGATGAGTGAGTTGGAGATAGTGTTTAATTTTCCTTGTAACTATCTGACACTAACAAAGGAAACACAAATTTACTCTTTTCTAATGTAAACTAAATACAGTACCTGCCATCCAAGCCAAATCACGGTGAGCACTCCTATCAGTTCTAGGAACACATGATCAGAAACAGTAGTACCCAGGAAGCCACAGACCACCCTAATTCTGCAAGCAACAGAAAGAACACAACCTCCTAAAACATTCCCCTCCTCACAAAGCTTTGGGTGCATTCTAGCACTGCATCTTTAGCAGGCACGGCCTGTCTAATACATGTTTCACTTTATTTCAGGCTTAACAAATTATTGATAGACCTAGCCCTCAAAAGTGTCACTCTTTGTCACTGTTAATACTACAGAGCAATTTTAAATAAAATTAAAAAATTACAATAACTTTATCCAACAGCCAACTCAGTAGAACTACATGTCAAACAAGCCCAGTGCAAATCGTCTTACGACTACGAGAATCAGTATCATCCCCACATTATCTCCTCCAATTCTTGGGGCAAGGAAGGGAAAAGACAGACATAATCAGACAGGAATAAAACCTGCCTAAATGAACAAAGGCTGCTATGAAAACAAAGTTCACACAAAAAGAATCAACCTCAACAAAAAGGGAGAAAATAAAAAGGGGGGCACAAAAGTGCTTCTTAAAAAAAGGCCAACACAAACACTACACTGTCGTTTAACGTAAGAGGTCCACAGTTGAAACCTCCACCAGACGCAGGTTCGACACAAGGTTAACCACCCCACGACCTGCCCTGCCCACCCCACATGCGTTCTCATTTTATTGTCTCGAAAAATGCTCACATCCCTGACACAGGAAGCTCTGCATGGCTAAGAAGCATCCTTTCCAGCCCTACTTTGCTTAATACCACTTTCCTATTTTTAATTATTTTATTTGATTACCGCATGAGTTTCATTTACTACAGAAAATGCTCTATCTTGGAACAGGTACGAATTGAGAGCAATGATTACGTTACCCTTCAAGTTTTAAAAAGTCACCATTTATCTACGGTTCGTCCCATTTATGAACACACTTGAGCACGTAGCGGTTATCCGGCGGTAGAAGGCTCCCAACTCACTCCAGGCAGCAGACCCCGCCTGGAATTAGGGGCTACGTCCCAAGTTCCCGAAACTACCAACAGGGCAGGGCCGTTCAGGACAGCAGTGACCATCCATCATTTTACAGCAGTGTGAGAAGAATGCTAACAGTACGTTCTTCCGAGTTAAAAAAAAGGGGGGGGGACCCCGCTCCTGGGGGGTGGAAACGCTAAAAGCGTCCGCGGAGCGGCCGGGAGCCCGGCGACCCGCTCGGCGCGGAGGGGCGCAGGCGCACGCACCGCTGACAAGGACTAGCGGCGGCGCTTCGGGGCTCAAATTCGTGGCCCTGAGTAACTGTCCCGCTCCCGAGCGTGGCTCTTGCGCCAAAAGACAGCAGCAGCCGTAACAACGATAAGGTTTTCCTCCCGACCACAAACTTTTCGAGTGTCACGGAGCTCCAAGACTGCAAAACCGTTCACTACGATGGCACACACACCGTGTTCCCAGCCGCCCCGACTCCGAGGCTTCCCAGAGGAGAGCGCGCACCCAGTCGCCGCCTGGGACACCTCCCCAGTGTGGGGCTCGGGCCCCACTCGGTGTCAGGCTCCTTTAACACCCGCGCCGAGGCGCGGCGAGCGCGCTTTATCCGCCCTCTGGCAGGGAACCGCGTGAAAATGTCACCGCACGGCGCGTTTTCTTCGCCCTGAGCACTGGCTGGGCGGCGCAGGCGAGGCGCGCGGGGGCCCGGCGGAGGGCGCGAGGCAGCCCGAGGCCCGCACACCGCCCGGGCTGGCCTCCGCCGGGCCCAGCGTCCCGCGCTCCCCGCCCCTCGCCCGGAAGGGGGGAAACCCGCCAGCGCGAGGATTCAACAGGAGCGCCGCGCCGCCCGCCCGCCGCCGGGGAGCCAGCCGCGGGCCGCCCGGCCGGGGCGCGGGGGGAGGGGCGGCCGGGCGCGGACCCCGGCCCGCGCGCAAGGTCACCGCCCGCCGCCCTCGCCGCCTGGGGCGCCGCGGCCGGGGCCGAGGGCGGCAAGTTTAATTTGCCGAGGCTGCGGCGGAGCCCGCGGCGCGGAGGGCGCGCGCCGGCCGCGGGGCCTCCCCACCCCCACCGCTCAGCCCAGCCCACGCCCCCGGCCCGCGCCCCGCCGCCCTGGGCCCGGGCCGCCGCTAGGCAGCCGGCGGCTGCAGTCTCCAAAGCCGGGAGGCTCGGCTCCACTGGCAGACGGGAGGCGCGGAGCACCGCCAGACACGGCCGCGGTGGCGGGCGCTGGAAAATGGAACGCGGCGACCAGAAAAGAGAGACTTTTCCTTTCCGTTAACTGAATTGTTGCCTACCTCCGGGGGCCCGACTCCCTACTCCTCTCACTCCGCTGCTCTCCGGGATCCGCCGCCGCCGCCGCATCCAATCGCCTCCTCCCCCCCTCCCCTTCCGCAGCCAGCCCGGCCGTTCCTCCTCCTCTTCGCTTCAAAATGGCGCCAAGCGCTCTTCGGCGGCTGCTCCAATCGAACAGCCGCGGACGGCACCCGGGGGCAGGCAGAGCGCGGCGTGGGGGCGCAGCGCCCCCTGCCGACCCGACAGCCCCGAGGCGCGCCGCTCTCCGCGCCGCCCGGCCCGAGCGCGCGCGCGCGGCTCCGCCCCGCCCCGTCGCGCGCGCACGCAGCCACACGGTCACGGCGCCGCCGCTGCGGCCCGGGTCGCTGAGCGACCGGCCTCTGGAAATGCTTTCTCCGCTTGTGCGGCTCACCTGACTTTTGTCGAAAGACACATAAATTGTCACCCATTTCTAACTCTTTGGATAAAAATTGGGCATAAAAAACAAAACAAAACACTGAAGTGGAGTACTGATGTTGTCCTAAGTAAATAAAACTGGTATTAACTGCTTTGCTCCTTAGGAAGTCTGACCTAATATCGTCTCTAAAGGCCATAAAATAGCTTTTGTACAGGCGTGTGTTAACGATTTTACTTAATCTCACACCTCTCCCCTTTTGAAGAATTGCTTAGGCTGCGGGGGTGGGCGGCGGGGCATAGTTACACAACTTGCAACAAAACATTCTATTCATTTGTTCTGTTGTCACAAATGCCCTTTCAGTGGGGAGAAACAGTCCGAAGACCACGAGGATGATTGAGGGGTGGGTTCCTAGACTGGCGGCTCCGTGCTCCAGCAGCGGCTCTGTGCTCCAGCAGCGTCGAGGAGTATTAGCAGTCGATGTGGCGATTACTAGTAGGACGCAGGGAGTCAAAAACTCTTTAAGGCCTCAACGAGACATAGTCCCTAACAGAAAATACATTTTGTAAGTTTTATACACCAGCAAATGGATTCACAAAAATTAGCCATGAAAACCTTCAGTTAAAGCAACACTGTTTAGGAAAACTGGAGGGTGAAACTGGTATTAAAACAAAAAATAAACCATGTTTAGGGCTTTTAAAATACCCAAGTGAGGGGCCCAGTGTGTATATGGGAAGTGTCTGTACCTTCCTCTCGATTTTGCTGTGAGCCTAAAACCGTTCTAAAAAAAATAATAAAATCCAAAAAGTAAGCCAGTTGGAATTTATCAGGAGCAATATAATTGGATGTGGCATGATTTTGTTAAAAAAAACATAAATCATTCAAAAATCGCTTGTGAACATTGTCTACCCTGAGAAAGAGAAATTGTATGGGAAGGATGTTTTAAAATGGTGGTTTTATACACACTTGGTTAGGGAAATTACCTTTGATGGTAAAGGACCACAAACCCAGTCACCACCTGTACTAGTTTTCTATTGCCGCTTTAACGAATAATCACCAATAATCACAACATTCGTCGTAGCTTAGAACAACATGAATGTGTCTTAGGGCTCCATTGTTCAGAGGACTGGCACAGGGCTTTTCTGAGCTAAAACCAAGATGTTGGCACAGCTGAATTGCTTTCTGCAGAGCCTAGGGGACAATTCATCTTCTGGCCTTTTTGAATGTTTACCATTTGAAACAAAATAATGTGCATGTTAAGAAGTAAAGGTAATGTTCCCTGGCTGGTGTAGCTCAGTGGATTGAGCACGGGCCTGTGAATCAAAGGGTTGACAGTTCCATTCCCAGTCAGGGCACATGCCTGGGTTTCAGGCCAGGTCCCCAGTAGGGGACACATGAGAGGCAACCACACATTGATGTTTCTCTCCCACTCTTTCTCCTTCCCTTCCCCTCTCTCTAAAAATAAATAAATAAAATATTTTTTAAAAAAAGAAGTAAAGGAAATGCTACAAGAATGTGGTCCTCTGGAAATATAGTGCTTAGTGTTTGCACTTATATTTATCGAAATATCCGAATAGCAAAAATATTGTAAGTCAGAATCACTTTCAAAATGCAGTGAAAATAAGAAATGCATCAGTGAATAAAAGAGGAAAAAAGGACAGAAAGAGAGTTTCTAAAGGCCATGTGTGATCAGAGCAAATATATCATTTTCCTTTTTTACATTACTATTTCACTTCCAAGAGCAGTAAAATGTTTATCGTACTTAATAAAGCATGATGGATAGTCAGTAATGAGGAGACTGAGTCCCACCTAGATATAGGTTGTTACTTCCTCCATGTAATTTGAAGTCCAGCCAAGCTGAACATACGCCCCTGCCAGCCTGCAGTGGTCAGTGCTGAGATTGCCACCAGACTAATTCTTTGGGTTAAAGCATTGGATGTGAAGAACACATGTGGAAATGTGCTTGTGTTACTTGAAAAAGAGCCAGTTATTAGCCCATTGGTATTTATGAGCAGAGATGAAGCTGAGCAGACATTAACTTTGTGATACTTAGGGTCTCGGGGGAAGGGTTGGGGCAGTCGTCTCCAGCCCCTGAAGTCACACCATGTTCATAATGCTGCCATCACTGAGAAAACACAGAGGCCCTCCCTCACCTTCATCCCTAATTCAGCTCCCACTGCCTAGAATCCCTCCTCCCAGGATCAATCCTGTGCCCATCCTGACACTCTCTTTAAAATGCAAATATTCCTGGAAGAAGTCCACTTTCCCCTGCCTGTGTGGGGTACTGATTCTAGGCTGGAGTGGGGTGGAGGAATCCCCAACTCTGCAAGCTGCTCATGCCTATCGGCCCACACTGCTTTTCTGGCTTTCCATTAGCAGGAGGGGTTTTTTTTTTGTTCTTTTATTTATTTATTTATTTATTTTCTTTCTGTGGAGACAGATATGAGAAGCAGGGCTGAGAAAGGCTCAGGGATTTTCAGCCAGGGGGGAAAGCTAGGAGGCGGAAAGAGGCCACAAGGGAAAGTTAGGGGAAGGGGTTGGGACATGATCTTTGCCTGCCTTACAATGCCGCTTCCTGCTAGAGCTAGAAAACATTAGCCAAAGCGGTTTCCTTCTGATGTCTGTCTTTTTTAAACATTGTCTTAGAGGTCTCATCTCAACAGAATAACAGATCTTTTTTAAGAGTTCCAAAATTAGAGGACTGAGAGGTATTTATACAAAATATCATACCTCTCACTACCATCCAAAAAGAGAGATTTGTGTTTAGCAAAGCATTTATCATTTATTCAACTTCAGGAAATAATAAAGAGATATGAGACCAAGAGCAAAAAAAATAATGAGAATGACATAGGAGTTCAGACTGCAGCTCTGAATATTTGTGAAAAGGCACGTGGAATTCTAAAACATATTTCATGCACAGCCACAATTACTAATCAGTGTTTTTATTTTGCACAATCGATAAAATCAGCATGCCAGTCTAAGCCAAAAACACCAAGCTGATTTTTCGATGTTATGATGTTTCTGTTCTAGGCAAACAGCCTGTTTTTGTACCACGTTTCATCCCAGATAAATTAACTTGATTTCTGATACTTACTGTTCATAGAATGTAAGAACCATCTTTTGTTTAAATACAGGAATTCATTTTCTTCTCCTGCCTACAGTAAAAACTAATACGGTAATATTGGAAAATCAACTTCTGTCAGCAGCCAGCAGGTGGAGCTGTTGAGAATATTAATGTTACTTTAAAATAAATAAATATATATACGTATATAATGTATATATGTTTGAGAAAATAAACCCAGTGTGGGCATATTCTTTTTTGATATGTTAATTATGTGTTTATTGTAGAGAAACCTGGAAAGGCAGTTAAGTTTGAAAAGGAAAAAAATCAATCATAATTATGCCGCCAGAGAAAATTACTTTTAATGTTGTCTTACATATCAGCTCAGAATATATTCTATTTAAACATGAATCTACATCACAAATGTAAGTTTATGTTTTATAAGTTTAGTATGTGTGAAATATATATTTATATTTTTCTATAATGCAACTTCCCTCCATACATATATATGATGGGTTTGATCCTGTAGAAATCTCCAGAGATGGCATTTAAAACAGTTGTGACTGCACAGCACAGGCAAAGACCAATAGAATGGGTAAAACTGTAGCCAGAGCAGGGTGCTGGAGCTCCCTCAGACCCCAGGCTTTCACCCTGGGCTGCTGGGTGGCGGACAACCTCTGGAGGGCGATGGGGGAGGGGCTGGAGTGCCCAAAAGGGAAAGGAGAGCAGAGCCCTCAGGGGTCAGGGAAGTGACTGTGTAAGGAAAGACTTAATTATTTTAACAACGGATATGGCCACGCCAGGAATGATCAGCTCTAACACGTCTGGAAGACTACGAAGGACCCCCACACTCAGTGGGCCCTTGGGGGGAAACCTGGGTGGCTTGGGAACAATGGCGAAAGAGAAATTTCTCACCATATTCCTTTTGGTACCATGATTATGTATTTAACACTAAAGTTCTCTTAAATAAAATAGCGTGAATAACTTTTAGGTGAATAACACACATTTATATCATTATCTTCAGTGACAATATACTACTACTTCATTGCATAGAATGCCATAATTTATTTAACAAACCCCTATTGTAGAACAGTTCAATACTGGATTGTAACATAAAATATGTTTAAATCCATGAGTTCTAATATATGTTTAAAATGAAACCACTTAGTAACTGCTGGAGGTTGCTAAGAAACCAACTCATTATTTTGAAATGACAAATAAAGGGGAAGAACCCATCACCCATCCTGCATATTTTACACAAAGTGTCCTACCGGATAATCAAATAGTTTTCTGTGAACAGAGGTAGCCCCGCTAGAAACCGGAGAAGAAATATTAGAATGTCATCATGTTTCGGTACGATCACTGAACATAAATACCGGCTGTCATCACACAGAGGACCAACCAAACCTTACATGCTCTCTGGTGGAAGAACATGGCAGCACCTATGCTCTGTGATTTCCATCAAAATCTCACCTGAATCTGATCGGCCCTCTAGATGCAAGCACCAATTTATAAGATACATAAAGAAACATGTCCTAGTTTCTTCAATAACTCCCAAGGGCTCACACCAAAAACAAAAGAAACAAAAGCAAAAATCAATTAAGTGGGATGGCAGGAAACATAAAAGCATCTTCACAGCAAGAAAAAACATGGACAAAATAAAAAGACATCCTCCTGAATGGGAGAAAATACTTGTAAGTCATACGTCTAAAAATGGGTTAATGTCCAAAATATATAAAGAACTCATATGACTCAAGAGCAAAAAGCCAAACAATTAGATTAAAAAGCGCACAAAGAATCCAAATAGATCTTTATTCCAAAGAAGACACAAATGCCCAATGGGAACATGAAGAGATACTCAACATCCCTGGTTATCAGAGACATGCAAATCAAAACCACGACGAGATACCACTTCTCACCTGTTGGTATGAATAGTACAGAAAAGGCAACAAATAACAAATGTTAGCGAGGATGTGGAGAAAAGGGATCCATTGAGCACTGTCGGCCAAATGTATATTGGTGCAGCCACTGTGGAAAATAGTATCAAGGTTCCTCAAAAAAAGATTAAAATAGAATTATCAGATGATCCAGCAATTCCACTCCTGATTATGTCTCTGGAGAAAATGAAAACACTAACTCTAAACAATATGCGCACCTCCATGTTCATTGCAACATCATTTACAACAGCCAAGATGTGGAAACAGCTGCAATGTCCATCAACTGGTGAACGGATAAAGAAAAGGTGAAATATATATTGAGAGATATCTATATAGAGACCATATATATCTATCTGTATCTAACATAGCGTGTATCCCACCACACACACACACACACACGAGCATCATTCAGCCATAAAGAGAAAGGGAAGTTGCCGTTTGCGGCAACATGCACGGGTCTTGAGGGCATTACGCTTTGTGAACCAAGTCAGACACAGGTCCAATTTGGGTCTAGGTGTTCGGAATTTGGCCAGGACTAATGACATGACTTTGGAGGGTCCTTTATTCAAAACACAACAAAATGGGCCATCGAAGGTACGAAGATATACAACTTTTTCTTGTCTTGGTGGTCTGTATTTGTCGTTGAATGTAGTGCTCCTTTCGACACAGGGAAACGGACAGGGCACGCGTAGACCCTCACCGCTGCCAGGACCACTGCCCTTGGACTCGAGGCCTGCGCGTGCCGGTGTCCTTCCGCCATCCTCGGAAGGAAGCTCTGTGCCCCAGCGGGGTCAGGGAAGTACCAGAGGCTTATTGCCCCACGCACGGTAGATGGATGACTTTCAGGGGTTACCAGTGTGTGAGCTGGTTCACCCTCAGTACCCAGTTCAGGGACTGCCAAGAGGCTCGCCCCTGCGGGGCTGCCGGCCCAGGCCCATCCTCCCTGTGTCCGGGCCCAGGATCCCTCTGCAGTCAGAGAGGGTCTGTAACGTGTGAGCCTCCCTCCTTCAGTGGGCTCCGATTGCTCCTCCAGGTCAAGAACAGCGGGGGCTAGTAGGGGGCTTGAGGGACGGCAGGGCCTTGGGAGGGAAGCCAGCAGCCAAGAACTTGTCCTACTACGGGCGGGGGCGGGGGTTTGCCGGCAGGGTGCTCCAAGCATCCGGAGCAAGCTCCATACCCCACTGGACTTACAAAACCCACATTCGAAGATTATTAAACTACTAAGAATTTCAAGATGACCTCACCGCGCCTTGCACCACTCCCCTGACATGCTGAGTTGGAGCACCGAGTCGACAGGTGGCTGGCGGTCCTTCTTGAACACGTGGTGTACGCCCACTGGCTCTCAGCAGGGCCTACGGGTCTCTAGATGACTCTGTTTTTCGAAGGGCTTGATTGTTGTTATGATGAGGCCACACTCGACTAGCGTTTAATAGGAAAAGAATGCGGAGAAGAGACCATTTCCATACATGGAAAGGCTTACAAATTGAGTAATTGTCCCGAGTGTCAGACATCTCAAAAGTCCCACGATACCTCCCTGTGGCTGAAAATCTGTTTACATTGATCTGAATTTAGACACATTTCATTTCATATGTAAACACATGTATTTTTGCATGGTTTCAGTTAAGATACAGTAAATTTTTCAAAAGTGTGACAAGCAAGCCAGTTGAGGGAAAAAGTATACATTTTTAATAGCTCTTTGGCAAGATTTGTTCACAAGAGCACGGCATTTGAGACACTGATATCAGACAGTCATAACCCAGTGTCAGCCTGCATTGACCTTGCACTCACAGATCTATTTACCATGTCACCCCACTACTTATATCGCCATACATTTCTTTAAAAGAAAACTTGACTTTCCTTTATTTCTCTTCTAGAATATAGTTGTGTATAACTGGGTTCTAAAAGTCATCTGTGTAGGGAGATGATGTAATCTTTGATTTCCACTTAAAATACTACAGGGTATTACAAAAATATTTGAAGAATAATGAGGCGTTAGGTTTCTTAAAAACAATGTTAGATTATTACAAAATGCTAGCTAGTTTGTTTTTAAGAATTGTTTCATTTCATTACAAGGACCATAACTGGGATCTAATGGGCTTGGAAAGAACTTCCTTACATTCATCTGGACTCCTTCACGTCGCCTGTCTTCCTCCTGGGCTCACGGTCTGTCACCCGTTCTACAGATCTGCGCTGGGAACGGAGGCCCGCCCTGTCAACACGTGACACCCTGCTTCACTCCGCCGTCTCAGGTTTTGTACCTTGCCTCCTAGGCAGGGTGTTGACTCATTTATTTATCTTTTTATTCAAGAACCTATCTTACAAGTTTCAAGTTTGTACGACTGGAGAGCAGCTCTAGGGGACAGGGCCATACAGGTCAGAGATGTGTCCCCACTGGGACACCACATAGATGTCTTTGGCTCTGAGCGGTGCCTGAATTCAGGAATGGCCACAGCCCCGACCCCCCCATTTGAGTTTGTAGGGCCTTACTCCTCCCTTGCCCTTCCTCACAGATGCCTTAACCCCCTCCCCGCCACTCACCTGCATCAAAGCACTCGGGACGCGACAGAATTCCAGCTCCAGCCCGGGGACAGAATTGAATTTTCTGTCCATTCTCAGGTTGTATGTGTATTCTGGACTGTTATAATAATAACACCATGCTCAGAAAATGCAACCTGACTACATGCAAATAGTGAATGAGATTTTTAAAACATTATTATCTACTGCACATTTTATTGTACTTCTGAGTTAGTGGATTTTATTTTTTTTCACGCAAATACAAGAGTACTACCACTAGAGGGCGCTGCTGTTCTTTCTGAATTTTTAGACACACCTGTTTTATTGATTCCTAATTTTAGGGATGATGTCAAATTATAGCAACCACAATTTAAACTGAATTTGGAAATTTCTTTTGTTGTATTTTAGGCGTTCCTCTATTAAAATATCAAAGACTTGAATAGTGTTTAGTGGAAAGACTTTTCCACTTTGTTTTTTAAAATGAGACACGAAAACATTTTTAAAGTATGTATTTAAACACCATAAGGCAGTTGTAAAACGTTTTGCTTCACGTTAATCTTGTTCCTTTCAACATTAATTATGTTTGCCTTCTTAAGTGTGTTGTTAC